>WNWK01003212.1:130000-175599 GCA_009830355.1 Cherax destructor | reverse complement strand
CTACTGGAGTTTTATGACAAGGTAACAGAAGTAAGACACGAGAGAGAGGGTGGATAGACTGCATTTTTTGGACTGCAAGAAGGCGTTCGACACAGTTCCTCACAAGAGGTTAATGCAAAAGCTAGAGGATCAGGCACACGTAACAGGAAAAGCACTGCAATGGATCAGAGAATATCTGACAGGAGGCAACAACGAGTCATGGTACGTGACGAGATGTCAGAGTGGGCACCTGTGACGAGTGGAGTTCCACAAGGGTCAGTCCTAGGACCTGTACTGTTTTTGGTATATGTGAATGACATAACGGAAGGGATAGACTCAGAAGTGTCCCTGTTTGCAGATGATGTGAAGTTAATGAGAAGAATCAAATCAGTCGAGGATCAGGCAGGACTACAAAGAGACCTGGACAGGCTGCAAGCCTGGTCCAGTAACTGGCTCCTTGAATTTAACCCTGCCAAATGTAAAGTCATGAATATCGGGGAAGGGCAAAGAAGACCGCAGACAGAGTATAGTCTAGGTGGCCAAAGACTGCAAACCTCACTCAAAGAAAAAGATCTTGGGGTGAGTATAATACCGAGCACATCTCCTGAGGCACACATAAATCAGATAACTGCTGCAGCATACGGGCGGCTGGCAAACCTAAGAATAGCGTTCCAATACCTCACTAAGGAATCATTCAAGACTCTGTATACCATATACGTCAGGCCCATACTGGAGTATGCAGCACCAGTTTGGAACCCACACTTGGTCAAGCACGTCAAGAAATTAGAGAAAGTGCAAAGGTTTGCAACAAGACTAGTCCCAGAGCTAAGGGGATTGTCCTACGAAGAAAGGTTAAGGAAATCGGCCTGACGACACTAGAGGACAGGAGGGTTAGGGGAGACATGATAACGACATATAAAATACTGCGAGGAATAGATAAGGTGGACAGAGACAAGATGTTCCAGAGAGGGGACACAGAAACAAGGGGTCACAATTGGAAGTTGAAGACTCGTATGAGTCAAAGGGATGTTAGGAAGTATTTCTTCAGTCATAGAGTTGTCAGGAAGTGGAATAGCTTAGAAAGCGACATAGTGGAGGCAGGAACCATACATAGTTTTAAGACTAGGTTTGATAAAGCTCATGGAGCAGGGAGAGAGAGGACCTAGTAGCAATCAGTGAAGAGGCGGGGCCAGGAGCTATGACTCGACCCCTGCAACCACAAATAGGTGAGTACAAATAAGTGAGTACACACGCAGCGGGACCAGGACTCAGACTCCCACAGCCCTAAAAAAAATAAGTGGCGTGTACATACACACACACATTACGTGATTCACCTCATACTTCACAAACACTTATGTTAACACTTGAATATGTGAATAAATTAACTTCTTTCCCACACCTCATAAGCATCTACTCATCAACTTGCTATTTTATTCTCTTTCACCAGTTACAATCTTTATCTTCAGATTCAGTAGGTTCTTCTGAATCAAGCAGGCCGACCGTGTCATCTTCAAACAACAACAACAACAACAACCACATTTGTAACAACTGATACTGGCAATGAGATACGTTATCTCCTAGGAGCACGCCTCTCGCTTACCCTCCGGCATTCGCGTCTCTTACATCGCCGACTATAAACCCATTAAAGAGCCACGGCGATATCACACACCCGACTCTTACTGGAAACAATTTTCTTCTTAGTCATAAACCCTAATCCGAGCCTCACTTTCCTCATAAAAACAGTTTTTACAGTATTCAGCAGCTTGCCATTTATTGCATAGCTTTGCAGTCTTTGCCACATCGATCCCTGCACCACTTCTCTTACGCCTTTTCCAAATCAATGACTACAGCAGCAGTGCTCACGTACCTCGACGCATTGTAACTGTGACTTGCATTGTAGACACCACAATTCAGAATCACAAGGTTCGGCGCGCTTGTAGGACTCGCAACACTAATAAAGCATAATACAAACATTTACACCTTTGGCAAGGTCAAAATAAAATATCTAGTGACACAGATACATATATGCATGTACACATACATACATGCATTCATATATATATATATATATATATATATATATATATATATATATATATATATATATATATATATATATGTAGAGAGAGAGAGAGAGATAGAGATACATACATACATGTATACATACATACGTACCTACGTACATATGTACATATTTCAGAACAAGCAAAAAGTTTGTGTTGCAACGTATATTCTCTTCACTATTGTAGTCAGTACACCTGTATCTCATAGTAGTAGTATTGGTATTAGTAATAATAATAATGATAGTAGTAGTAATAGTAGTAGTAGTAGTGGTAATATTAGTAGTAGTAATAATAGTAGTAGTAATAAAAATAGTAGTAATAGCATGTAAGGGGTAGTTGTTATGCAGAACGTACAGATCTGAACTACTAATCCTTCAAGGAAGGATTCATTTGCTCTCTGAGAGAACACCCGTAACACCGACCGCAAAATTTCACTCAATTTTATCACCGCCAGTTACGAAGTGCAATCATGGTTTACAGCCTCTAAACACCAAGAAATTTACTTCCTGAATTACCTCATTGGCCTCCACCACCCAAATTGTGGTAACTGCCACAGCTAAACTGTATCTCACTTCTTTGCTACTGTTTCTACCACCACACTCCCCTCCTCATCCCTTTCCCCTTCCCGTCCCCTATCCCTCTCCTCTTCCCTCCCCGTCAACCACAGACTTTCACCTCTCTTCCCACTTATTTACTGGCTTTATGCACCTAATTACCTGATTTGTTCATTTACCTGTTTTATCCACTTCTGTTATTTACCTGCTTTACCTGCTTATTTACCTGCTTTACCCACTTTCCAGCCTTGTTTACTTATTACCTACTTTATCCACTTATCTGATTTATTCACTTATTTGCCTGCTTTTTTAATTATTACCTGTTTTATCCACGTATTTACTCGTTTCATTCACTTATTTAATACTCTAGCCACCTGTTTGCTACGCCTTAACTATCTACTACTAATTTATAACTTTGACTTACACCTAATACCATTATTGGTTTACTGTGCGACTTTTAACCACCATCACTACCACCACAACTACCACCACTACCACCACCACCACCACGACCACCATCACCACCACTACCACCACCACCATCACCATCACCACTACCACCACCATCACTACCACGACTACCACCACCACTACCACGACTACCATCACCACCACTACCACCAATAACGCCACCACAACACCTCTTGATCCAAGGAATTAGATCTGGCCTCCCCCTTCCTTCGGTCAAACCTGATTGCCTTCCTTTCCCCAGGCGCCGTATAACTTCCTCCGGGTTTAGGACTTCCCATGAAAACAACAATAATAAAAATAATAATGAAGGTGGAATGTTTGTGTCGCAGTCCTGTTGTTAATTAACACTGCCGAGTCAGTCAGCTGACCAGATGTAAACAAAACCTAGTTAGTCAGCTGACCAGATGTAAACAAAACCTAGTTAGTCAGCTGACCAGATGTAAACAAAGCCTAATCAGCCAGCTGATCAGAGGTAAACATAACCTAGTCAGTCTGCTGATCAAATGTCGAAGCATAAATCTCTCTCAGCTATCTTTACAGGTCAGCTCATCACGTGTCAACTAGATTCGTGTCATCAGGCACTGGTTTGATATATGAGAGCCTGGGCGTAACTCAACCTGGGGCGGGAGACGAGAGCCAGGAACTCAAGTGTGGAGATCCAGATAGGGAAGAGAAGACGGAGAGAGAGAGAGAGAGAGAGAGAGAGAGAGAGAGAGAGAGAGAGAGAGAGAGAGAGAGAGAGAGAGAGAGAGAAAACAAGGGAAGATGAACCAGCCTACCACACCATTTACCTGCCAATTAACACTTTTTACTTGTAAATTTTCAGAAGGTAGAGAGGTGAGAGATAATTGAGAGAGCGTCGCAACTACACTTATTATACCCCGGCAGCTCTCCACCATTAATTGTTGTTAGATTTACGTCCGTGTGTGCATCAGGGTATGTGTCTATCAGCTTATGTACGTCATGGTGTGTCTGTCTCAGCACGGTGTGTACGTCGTGGTGTCTGTGTGTATGTCATGGTGTTTCTGTCAGTCAGTGACGGGTGGTAGAGGAGGTTCGAGCCTTACCTGGTCCTCAGTTATTTTTTAAAAGCTTTATAGGTTATATTTGCAAGGATGTAAAATGGATTACAATTATATATATATGGATTCGTTTTTCTCCTCATAAATCATCACTCATTACGTTCCTCATCACCAGTCTCATAAATCATCACTCATTACGTTCCTCATCACCAGTCTCATAAATCATCACTCATTACGTTCCTCATCACCAGTCTCATTAATCATCACTCATTACGTTCCTCTAGAGAGAGAGAGAGAGAGAGAGAGAGAGAGAGAGAGAGAGAGAGAGAGAGAGCAGATAATAACTTTTCCTCATTATATTGTTCACCTTTTCGTTATAGTTCGCTCAGCCTTATCAGCGCTGCTTCTAACAGCTAGTCTCACTTTATTTATACACATTTTATTATCATTATTGCATGTGCAAAGTGACCACTTTCGTGATACCTTCTTTTCCACTGAAGTCAATTTGCGTTCATCGCAATGTGTTTTTTATTGCACTCGTTTAAGTGTTGACTTACTTTTTTTTTTTGCTGCCTCGTATGATAATACTTCAGCTCTTTTGGCGACTCTTAAGAAAATTTAAAATCGTTTGAATCTTTTAAAATCCATTGTTAAGTGTAGTTAGTGTCATTGTCTCGCTTTTTAGCGCGAGGAGGATCGAGTGTCCACACATGGGCCGGCTCTTCATGTTATGAAAAAAATATATGAATTTAACAAACGCACACGGAAGTCCGGAGTTGTTAATAAACTTATCTTGCTCTATCTCGTAGTAGTCCAGAATCTGACTCATTGGTGCTCACAAGGTGTGTTGTTAACCTGGCTTATTGGTGCTCACAAGGTGTGTTGTTAACCTGGCTTATTGGTGCTCACAAGGTCTGTTGTTAACCTGGCTTATTGGTGCTCACAAGGTCTGTTGTTAACCTGGCTTATTGGTGCTCACAAGGTGTGTTGTTAACCTGGCTTTTGGATGCTCACAAGTGTGTTGTTATCTGGCTTATTGTGCTCACAAGGTTGTTGTACTACTTATTGGTGCTCACAAGTTGTAAGGTACTCAGTTGTTGTTAACTGCTTGTGCTCTAAGTTTGTTAACTGCTTATTGGTGCTCACAAGGTGTGTTGTTAACCTGGCTTATTGGTGCTCACAAGGTTGAGTAACCTGGTCATTGGTGCTCACAAGGTGTGGTTAACCTGGTATTGGTGCTCACAAGGTCTGTTAACCTGCTATTGGTGCTCACAAGGTATGTTTAACCTGATATTGGGCTAAGGTCGTTTTAACTTATGTGCTCAGGTACTGGATGTGCCAGGTGTCAATTGTTACTGTATGGTGCTCCCATGGGTATGTTCCGCATTGGTGCTCACAAGGTTGTTGTTAACCTGGGCCATTCATTGGTGCTCACAAGGTATGTGTTAACCTGGTCATTGGTGTCCACACAAGGTCGTGTTAACCTGGTCATTGGTGCTCACATAGGTCTGTTGTTAACCTGGACTATGGTGCTCACAAGGTAGTTGTTAACCTGGATACTGGTGCTCCACAGGTAGTGTTAACCTGGACTCATTGGTGCTCCACAAGGTTTGTTAATCCTGGCATCTATTGGTGCTCCAGGTGTAACGGATCTGGTGTCAAGTTGTTAACCTGGTCTTATTGGTGCCCCCACAGGTATGTTAACCTGGATCATGGTGCTCACAAGGTTGTTAACCTGGATCACTGGTGCTCCCCAGTAGACTGTTGTTAACCTGGTATATTGGTGCTCACAAGGTATGTTAACCTGGCTATATTGGTGTCTCCACAAGGATGTAACCTGATATGGTGCTCACAAGTATTTAACCTGGATCATTGGTGCTCCCCACAGGTATGTTAACCTGGATCACTTGGTGCTCCACAAGGTATGTTAACCTGGATCATTGGTGCTCACAAGGTAATGGATCTGTTAACCTGTATGGTCTCACTGGTACTGATCTGGGTAGCTCACACTAGGTGAAGTGTTAACCTGGATCCTGTGCTCCACAGTATGTTAACCTGGATCACTGGTGCTCCGGACCGACCTTCCACAGGTATGTTAACCTGGATCACTGGTGCTCCACAGGTATGTTAACCTGGATCACTGGTGCTCACTAGTATGTTAACCTGTCACTGTGCACAGTATGTTAACCTGGATCATGGTGCTCCCACAAGGTATGTTAACCTGGATCACTGGTGCTCCCACTAGGTATGTTAACCTGGATCACTGGTGCTCACTAAGTATGTTAACCTGGATCATGGTGCTCCACAGGTATGTTAACCTGGATCACTGGTGCTCCACAAGGTATGTTAACCTGGATCTGGTGCTCCCAAGTATGTTAACCTGGATCATGTGCTCCAAGGTATGTTAACCTGATCACTGGTGCTCCCAAGGTATGTTAACCTGGCATGGTCCAAGTATGTTAACCTGGATCACTGGTGCTCCCCACAAGTATGTTAACCTGGATCACTGGTGCTCCCACTAGGTATGTTAACCTGGATCACTGGTGCTCCCACAAGGTATGTTAACCTGGATCACTGGTGCTCCACAAGGTATGTTAACCTGGATCACTGGTGCTCACAAGGTATGTTAACCTGGATCACTGGTGCTCCCACAAGGTATGTTAACCTGGATCATGGTGCTCACAAGGTATGTTAACCTGGATCACTGGTGCTCCACAAGGTTGTTAACCTGGATCACTGGTGCTCCCACAAGGTATGTTAACCTGGATCACTGGTGCTCCCACAGGTATGTTAACCTGGATCACTGGTGCTCCCACAAGGTATGTTAACCTGGATCACTGGTGCTCCCACAGGTATGTTAACCTGGATCACTGGTGCTCCCACAGGTATGTTAACCTGGACACTGGTGCTCACAAGGTTTGTTAACCTGGTATGGTGCTCCACAAGGTATGTTAACCTGGATCCTGGTGCTCCACAAGGTATGTTAACCTGGATCACTGGTGCTCCACAAGGTATGTTAACCTGGATCATTGGTGCTCACAAGGTATGTTAACCTGAATCATTGGTGCTCACAAGGTATGTTAACCTGAATCATTGGTGCTCACAAGGTATGTTAACCTGGATCACTGGTGCTCCCCACAAGGTATGTTAACCTGGATCACTGGTGCTCCCCACTAGGTATGTTAACCTGGATCACTGGTGCTCCCCACAAGGTATGTTAACCTGGATCACTGGTGCTCACAAGGTATGTTAACCTGGATCACTGGTGCTCCCCACAAGGTATGTTAACCTGGATCACTGGTGCTCCCCACAAGGTATGTTAACCTGGATCACTGGTGCTCCCCACAAGGTATGTTAACCTGGATCACTGGTGCTCCCCACTAGGTATGTTAACCTGGATCACTGGTGCTCCCCACTAGGTATGTTAACCTGGATCACTGGTGCTCCCCACAAGGTATGTTAACCTGGATCACTGGTGCTCCCCACAAGGTATGTTAACCTGGATCACTGGTGCTCCCCACTAGGTATGTTGATCAACAATCCACCGAAGTCTTTAAATATTATGAAACCAATATTTCTTATGGCAACAAAAGTGAGAACATTATAATTAACGTTCCCACGTAGCTTCTTCATTATAATTAACAATGTGACGTGTGGATCATTCTGCGATAAAACATAATGATTATAAACCTTTCCACGTGACAGAATGATAATTAGCCTCAACATTTTCTTTTGTATATGGTGTTTTTTATTTTTCACCAGACAAAATTATCAAGGCGAATCTTTCTGTTTCTACTTTTATCTGATTTCTGGAAATTGTTTTAGGATTGTCTTCCTGGAAGAATGGATTGTTGTGATTGAAATCTCCATCACCTGTTCCAGCTCTCCCTCAGTGCCATTTTTTAACATGCGACCGAATAAGAGCGAGTGTTGAAAATGTTAATATGTTTTTCAACTGGATGGAAGGCAGAGTGCACACAGATATATTTAATATTAAGATACTTTAGCCGTTTTGATCAAGCTTCCTTTGAGAGAACCGTTGTGTTGCTTCGCTATGCTGTCTTCATATGACCCATAGTTTTAATCACTCTTATTTCTTGAGTAGTGACTTTTTTTAACGCCAAACAAGGGCAGTAATGGTCAATTAAACCTCCTCATCACCTGTTGCCGAAACGTGGGACCGTCTCGTCCATAAATATTCAGAACCGTGTTGCCTATTTGCATAGATTGCCTTGCCCACCTTGCTAATGGGGATAATAATTTCATTTGGATCCCGGTGAGGGAGGACCCAGCACGTCACTTACCCCTGCTGGTGCTTCGTCGGCCTCGCCGCCAGTTACCACAAGACAGAGAGGCTCCACGGTGATCCATTCCCTTGATGGAAGGCACGCACCCCAGGACCCCAGCGCTGGGGCCTTCCTCGCCACTTCCATGTCTTTCGCTCGCACTTCTAGATGCCGCTCAGATGTGTCTGGTTATAGTAAATTCGTGATGGTATTTATGGGATGCATCAGCAGCGAGTGAGGTGAAGATCTGGCCAAGGTTGATGTTTACAGCAAGGAACACAGAGTGCTGATGAATCACGATGCGGGGTTGGAGAAAAAAAAAAAGGCGGAGGACGAAGTTTGTTGGAAGTCCGGGCGAAGAAGAGTGGAAAAGGCAGGTAATATGCGGGCGCGAGGCTCAACAACTTGCATGATTCCTGCAACAAAAACCTTGGACCACACACGTTGAGCCCGGCCCTCCCTCCACACTATTGGCAGCATTTTATTTTCGCTTTAGCTCAGAGTGGCGTCCCGATGCGAGAGTCACCGAGGGCTTGATGCCTCCACACTGTCTTCCATTGTCTGTCAAGCAAAGAGTCCTCGGACCATGTGTACTGCTGAATAACGACACGTTAAAGAGGCGATTTGTCTCGGCCAAGTATTTTCTTCACCCCTCGTTGTCTCGTATTATCATGTTATGTACGAGGCAGGACCATTATAGCCGCCCTGACAACAATAACCCAAACAAAACTCAACCTCCCAGAATTTAATTGAATCCTCCTTGGCGTCCTGATAGGGGTATCGGATCCTCTAGTTTAGACGTTCATTTCCTCTCTGAGACCAGAAATTGATGGCTCACATGCAATTCCCACAAACTCCTCCGACCATCTTCTTGCTCTGGATCCTATAATTGTTTTCTTTCTTGCTTCTTCTTTCTTAGTTATGAGCATATCATTAGGCTGAGCTTCCTCAGGGCCGGATTGCCCCTGCGGGTCTTGTGCACCAGGATATAATTGGTTCAGAGGCTCAGAATAACCTTCCTATGAAATTTTACGAGGTATTAACTAAATAGAATGTCCCAGAACATTCCGCTCTGGAACATTCAGTTTAAGAACACTCCGTCCTGGAACGTTCCGTCTTGGTACATTCAGTTTAGGAACTTCCCTCCTCTAACATCTGGAACGTTCCGTCCTGGAACGTTTCGTCTTGGACCGCCCTGAAGTTTCACTTCTCGACGCAGTTCGTCCTGTAAAATCTCTTTATGGAACGTCCAGTCTTGGAAACGTCCATTCTTTGAACGGCCTGTTCTGTTCCGTCTTAGAGCATCCTGTCCTGGTCTGGAACGTTCTGTTGCATCCCGTCCTGGAACATTACGTTTCCTTCTGTTCTGAAACGTTCCGTTCCATCCTGGAACGTCTTGCTTTCTCCTGAACTTACCCATGTGGACCCGTCCTAACGAACCCTTAACCGATCGACACCGGACTCACGAACCGCAAACTGAGAGGCACGGGACACGAATCCTTAACCGAGCGACACCGGAGTCACGAACTCACCGTTTAGGGTGACCTGTCACCAGTGGGTCATTACCTGGTCCGTGTACCGGAAGCCTGGCACTCCGCCTCCTCCCGCAATATTTTTCTCGCCAGTATTAAGCAATTTAGCGCAAAAAACAACAAATAACCGTCTATTGGCGGGCCAAGGTCTCAAGTTAACGGGAAAATTATCCGAAAATTGTACCGTGATCTGCCTTACCAACACCAGAGGGGGATAGTACCTGTGTGGTGGTGTTAGTGGTGGTGAGAGTGGGGGTCGGGGTGGTGGTAATTATGGTGGTTGTCGTGGTGATGGTTGTGGTTGTGGTGGTGATAGAAGAAGTGGTAGAGGTGGTGATGATAGCGATTTTATGGGTGGTGATGGTGACAGTAGTAGCGTTGGGAGCGATAATGGTAGTATTGATGGTAATTATGGTGATGGTGAATAAGATAAACATTTTGCGGCCATGTTTGAATTTTGATGACAAAGTCTGCTAGGTAGATTGAGAGTTTACGTACTGCCACTATAGTGCACCCAGGTATCTATCCTGTGAATGGTAGTGGCTAGTTTGTTGTGCACCCAATATCCATCCCGGAGAGGGGAAGTGGCTAGTTTATTGTGCACCTCATATCCATTTTATGAATGGTTCCACATGAGCATATGGATACACAATAGGCCTAGGAACTAGGCCCCAAAGTCGCTAACATCTGGATATATATATATATATATATATATATATATATATATATATATATATATATATATATCCATATCCATGGGGAAGTGGAACAGAATTCTTCCTCCGTAAGCCATGCGTGTCGTAAGAGGCTACTAAAATGCCGGGAGCAAGGGGCTAGTAACTCCTTCTCCTGTATATATTACTAAATGTAAAAGGAGAAACTTTCGTTTTTTCTTTTGGGCCACCCTGCCTCGGTGGGAAACGGCCGACGTGTTGAAAGAAAAAAAGATATATATATATATATATATATATATATATATACTCAAATTCATGATTATTTTGAGGAAATGAATTTCTGCCTTTACCACTATAGAATTACACCAATTTTTAAAGATAATCGATTCTAGGGATATAAAATGTATAGAAATACACACAAACACACACACACACACACACACACAAATGTCTGATATAGTAGTCGTACATATTCCTGTGTGTGGACATCATAGCTAATGATTCAGAATAAATGCCAGAGAAGACAGGTAAAGGCTATAAGAGGACCTAAATATATTGCAAGTACGGTCACAAAATTGGTTATGGAACTTCATCCTCAGCAAGAGCAAAGTTATAAGGATCGGGGAAGTAAAGAAAAGACCGGATACGGAATAGTAAAATAATGGAACCCTCAAAAAAAATGACCTATATGGTAAGTACATCACTGGAGACGCCTATCACGTTCTCATATGCGTATTTCGAAAAACGTCAAAATAGCATTCAGGTACCTCAACCGAGTACGCAGCACCAATATGGAGCCCTCGGCTGAGCAACTTGTCCAGAAGCTAGATGAAGTCCAGATATTTGCTTCGAGACAGGGCATGAAGTTGAGATGAATGATTTATGAAAAAGGATTACGACGCGCAAAGAGAAAACCGGTGAAGGTATAATTTGAACGTTCAATAAACCTAAATGCCTCGATAGAACTGTCAGAGAAAGACTTATTTGAAACATGGTGATTGAGGGCAAGACGGAATAGATGGAAGTTGATGGCGTAAATAAGTTGCAAAGAGATACAAAACTATTCTTTCAGTTAGTGGAAGGTTGGAAAGAGTAAAGAATTGGAGTAGAAAGTGGTGGAAGTTGATTGTGTACACAGTTTTACTACTAGGTATGAAAGGACCCATGAGACCAGGAATTTTTGTGCTCCCATTCGCGAATAATTAAAAGACAGGACGACTCTGAACTGAGACTCAATTCTCGTAGCCAGTGTTAAGTGAGTACAACAAGTACGCGACAGTAAGGAAAATAATATACATGCACGAAAAAAAGATACATATAAATCACTGCAGAGAACAGGATGCCAATAAGACAGACAGAAATTAATATTCTTGAGTGAGGGACTGAGCTGAGAAACAACGATAAATGTAAATAGCAGTCAGGACAAACACAACAATTAAGTTATCACCTCAACAACATAAAAAATAACTAACAATAATATATTAAGCAGTAACCTTTAAAAAGAAGTGTGAATACTGAGGAAATGCAAAGGAAGTAGGCGGTGAGCTCAAACACAGAATTCCACAGTGTGTTTACAAATGCACAGGGGTCAGCAGCATAGCTATAAGGGAGAACTAGCCAGGCGGAACTTCCAAGCATGGAGCCGACTAATGAGGAAGCGAGGGGACTTCTAATGCAACTTGACACATATCCAAGTTATCAGGACCAGCTGGATTATCCCCACGAATATTAACAAGAGCTAAAATAGTCTTGCAGACTGTTTTGTTAATTATTAGTGACAGGTGAAGTGCCATAAGAATGGAGGATTGCTAACGTGAAAGTAATATTAAAATCAGAAGGAGCTAGGAAGGAGGTAGTGTAGATAACAAGTGTATGGTTCAACATGCTAGAACACGTTGTAAAAAAAAAAAAAGACCCGTTGAACATTTTAATGGAGCCAAATTCTTCACGACAGTAACATGAATTCGGGAATGGAGGGTTGTTTCTTAAAGGTGTTGACGTTGCAATGGTTGGTACACTTCCACACCTTCTAGCTTGAGGTAATAATTTGTGACCAGACGTTATACATTCAAATAGAACAGTTATGTCAGTTCCAGATGTTGGTAGTATGGCCGCATATTTGAAATTTGGTCTTAATATATAAAAGCTGTGTATTTTTTTTATTTATTCATTCTTATTTTTGAAACATGTTTTGTAATTCGCCAGTGATGGAGTGTTGATGAAAGTGTTTCTTCTTTTTCGGATCACCATGCCTCGGTGCGAAACAGCGGATGTGCTAAACAACTAATTATTAGGTCCTCCTCTCTCTCTCTCCCCCTCTCTCTCTCTCTCTCTCTCTCTCTCTCTCTCCTCTCTCTCTCTCTCTCTCTCTCTCTCATACTGTCAGTATTTGGTCCCAGTCTACATTTTTCATGTGGCCGCCTGATGACACTCTTCCATTTCCATTACATTTTCATTTATTTAAGTTATTCTCTAGTAATTTACAGTAATATTTATTATTTATTTATTATACATAGAATTTTCCATCATCTCTACACCACTTTCACTGTCATCACACTCACTCTACCTCTACTTTAAGCTTCCCCACACCCACAACAACCCAACAACTAACCCACTACAACCCAACAACTAACCCACTACAACCCAACAACTAACCCACTACAACCCAACAACTAACCCACTACAACCCAACAACTAACCCACTACAACCCAACAACTAACCCACTACAACCCAACAACTAACCCACTACAACAACTAACCTACTACAACAACTAACCCACTACAACACCTAACCCACTACAACACCTAACCCACTACAACACCTAACCCACTACAACACCTAACCCACTACAACACCTAACCCACTACAACACCTAACCCACTACAACACCTAACCCACTACAACACCTAACCCACTACAACAACTAAGCCCACTACAACACCTAACCCACTACAACAACTAACCCACTTCAACACAACTAATGCCCACTACAACACAACTAATACCCACTACAACACAACAACTAACCCACTACAACACAACTAATACCCACTACAACACTAATACCAACTGCAACCCAACAACTAACCCACTACAACCCAACAACTAAATCACTACAACACAACTAATACCCACTACAACACCAACAACTAACACCCACTACAACCCAACAACTAACCCACTACAACACAACTAATACCCACTACAACCCAACAACTAACACCCATTGCAGTACAACAACTAACACCCACTGCAACGCAACGACTAACACCCTCTACAACACAACAACTAACACCCACTACAACCCAACAACTAACCCACTACAACACAACTAACACCCACTACAACACAACTAACACCCACTGCAACACAACTAACACCCACTGCAACACAACAACTAACACCCACTGCAACACAACAACTAACACCCACTACAACCCAAGAACTAACCCACTACAACACAACTAACACCCACTACAACACAACTAACACCCACTGCAACACAACAACTAACACCCACTGCAACACAACAACTAACACCCACTACAACCCAACAACTAACCCACTACAACACAACTAACACCCACTACAACACAACTAACACCCACTGCAACACAACTAACACCCTCTACAACACAACAACTAACACCCACTACAACCCAAGAACTAACCCACTGCAACACAACTAACACCCACTACAACACAACTAACACCCACTGCAACACAACTAACACCCACTGCAACACAACTAACACCCACTGCAACACAACTAACACCCACTGCAACACAACTAACACCCACTGCAACACAACAACTAACACCCACTGCAACACAACTAACACCCACTAAAACACAACTCATCAACTAACACCTACTACAATATAACAACTAACACCCACTGCAACGCAACGACTGACACCCTACAACACAACACCCACTACACATCACCTAGCACCCACTACAACACAACACCCACTACACATCACCTAGCACCCACTACAACACAACAGGTAACACCAGCTACAACACATCACCTAAAACCCACTACAACACAACCCATCAACTACCACCCACTACAACGCAACAACCCCATCAACTAACACCCACTCTTCTTCCTTCTCCGTTCTCCTAATCATCCTCCTTCTCCTCCTCCTCCTCTTCCTCCTCCTCTTCCTCCTCCTCTTCCTCTTCCTCCTCCTCTTCCTCTTCCTCTTGCATCATTTTAAATAATATCTCCGCTGATAATAAATGTCAGAATTATCAGTCGCTTCAGCAAAATCTATTACATAAAAAAGTGATTTTTTGTATACGGAAATTTGTTAACTTTGATGTTGTTACATCGACTCTGGAACCTGAGAGGAAATTGAGTGTTTTATTTAAAATGAGATTGAAGAGAATAGCCGGAATGTTCAATTATCTTATTTTTTCGTTTTCTGTGAATTTTGTTTCATACTCGAATTCTACATCGTCACTATTGTGTTATAATACACATGTACACACACATGTATACACACACACATACACACACACACACATAGGAAGAAAGCGGACCTAGTAGCGATCAGCGAAGAGGCGGAGCAGAGCTAAGACTCGACCTCTGTAACCACGAATACGTGAGTACACACGCGTGCGCGCGCGTGCGCACACACACACACACACGTTGGTACGTATATCTACTAGAGTGCAAGCATCATACCATGAGTGTTTTGACAAGGTGTAGGGAGTAAGACAAACTCTTCCACAACTGGGGTTAAAGACACAGTGTAGGACGAGGGTACATCAACCAGGAGCCTGTATTGTAGGGTTAACGAAATGAACGAGGAAGTGGGTGCTGTCAAAGGCAAGTCTGCCCTTGATGAAGACACTTGAGGAGAGAGAGAAAAAAGGGGAACTGAGGAACAAGAGAGAAAGGTTAAGGAAAAATTTAGTAACTGTAGGGAAGAAGCAGAGAAAAGAGAGACATTTGATTGAGATGCTTCAAGCAAACAAGGAGGGAATCGAGAGGTAGGAAAGGGCATGAAACAAGATAACACAGGAAGTGACCAGGAGACATGCTCAGAAGTTAAGGAAGGAGGAAGTAGTAATGGTGAACGACCATGAGGAGCCTAAGGTAAACAGAACAAAAGTGAAGAGATACGAGGAGGAGGATAGGAAACACAGAACGATTATGGTGTTCCAACTGATTGAAGAGAGAGAAACTGATAGAAAAATATGAATAAGGAAGAACAAAAAATGAACAACTGATGGAAAGGTTGGGAGCAGCAAGATAGACAAGTGAAATGTGTTGTTTTTACGAGTAGGAGCATATGCTAAGGGAAGAACAAGGCGGCCATTACAAGTTGTGTTTGCAAAGTAAGAAATGAGGAAATAAAATCTGAGGGTTCTCGAAACTTTGAGACAGTATACATCAAGGAATATCGAACTGACGAGGAACGAAGGACATGGAGAATGAAATGAGAAAGGAGGAGTGGAACAGAGAACGGAGCACCTCTTGCAGAAGGTGTGGATCAACAGAGATAGAAGTTCAGGAGGTACCCCAGCACTCCACAGAGACTCCCAGCCCAGTACACTTACAGAAATGAATTACACAGCACGTTCAGAAAACAGCAAGAGATAGAAGATTCAGAGTTTGGTACATAAATGTATAGGAGGTACCCAACAAGTATGAAACCACGAGAGAAAGAGTTGGTGAGGAACACCTTGATGTAATAGCTATAATGGAGACAAAACTCTCAGGAATAATAAATGTGGTATTCACAGAATGGTGCCAAACAGCAAGAAGGAAAAGGGCAAATAGAGAGGAAGCAATAATGATCAAAAATCACTGGAGATTTGAGGAAATAAGAAACTTGGAAAGAAGAGAGTTCAACGAGCAAATACAAGGTACAGTAATATCCGGAGAGACGAAAGTAATAGTGGCGGTGATATGCTGGAAATAGTGACTGAGAGGACAAAAAGAAATAAATCTAAACTGTTAGTGTAGGTGACTTCAACCACAAGTAGAGTGACTGTGGAAACTGGGACCCCACGGAGGACCAGAAGTGAAATTTATGGAATTTATGAAGCACTTTCTGAGACAACATGTGAAAGAAACAAGAGTGAGGGCAGGAGATGAACCAGCGAGACTTAACTTGGTTTTCACACTAAATGAATGACACAACGGACCGAAACGTCGTCGTAAGTTTCCTTCTATGTGCGGGTTATTTGTATTTTAATAAGATATATTAACCTAGTTGTAAACAGCAGAGTATAATAGTCTGTAAGGAATGTATATTATCCTAGCTCCTAGCAGCAAGAGAGAGTAATATCTTAATATCTTCCTCGTCTGGCCAATCTTGATCATTAACTGAGTGTGTGACAAATATTGCATTTCCCACAATTATTACATTTCTCCACAAGTATTACATTTCCCACAAGTATTACATTTCTCCACAAATATTACATTTCCCACAAGTATTACATTTCTCCACAAGTATTACATTTCTCCACAAGTATTACATTTCTCCACAAATATTACATTTCCCACAAATATTACATTTCTCCACAAGTTTTACATTTCTCCACAAATATTACATTTCCCACAAGTATTACATTTCTCCACAAGTATTACATTTCTCCACAAGTATTACATTTCTCCACAAATATTACATTTCCCACAAATATTACATTTCTCCACAAGTATTACATTTCTCCACAAATATTACATTTCCCACAAATATTACATTTCTCCACAAGTATTACATTTCCCACAAGTATTACATTTCTCCACAAGTATTACATTTCCCACAAGTATTACATTTCTCCACAAGTATTACATTTCCAACAAGTATTACATTTCTCCACAAGTATTACATTTCCCACAAGTATTACATTTCTCCACAAGTATTACATTTCCCACAAGTATTACATTTATAGAGGCTAAAACGTTGTGTAGTTTTAAAAATAGGCTAGATAAATATATGAGTGGGTGCGGGTGGGTGTGAGTTGTACCTGACTAGTTTGTGCTACTAGGTCAGATGCCGTGCTCCTTCCTTAAGTGAATGTAACCTGACCTGGCTGGGTCGGGGCATTGGCTTAAGCTGCCTCGCATGGACCAGTAGGCCTGCTGCAGTGTTCCTTCTTTCTTATGTTCTTATGTTCTTAAGTATTACATTTCCCACAAGTATTACATTTCTCCACAAATATTACATTTCCCACAAGTATTACATTTCTCCACAAGTATTACATTTCTCCACAAGTATTACATTTCTCCACAAATATTACATTTCCCACAAATATTACATTTCTCCACAAGTTTTACATTTCTCCACAAATATTACATTTCCCACAAGTATTACATTTCTCCACAAGTATTACATTTCACAAGTATTACATTTCTAGACAAGTATTACATTTCCAACAAGTATTACATTTCTCCACAAGTATTACATTTCCCACAAGTATTAAATTTCTCCACAAATATTACATTTCCCACAAGTATTACATTTCTCCACAAGTATTACATTTCCCACAAGTATTACATTTCTCCACAAGTATTACATTTCCCACAAGTATTACATTTCTCCACAAATATTACGTTTCCCACAAATATTACATTTCTCCACAAGTTTTACATTTCTCCACAAATATTACATTTCCCACAAATATTACATTTCTCCACAAGTATTACATTTCCCACAAGTATTACATTTTTCCACAAATATTACATTTCCCACAAATATTACATTTCTCCACAAAGTATTACATTTCTCCACAAGTATTACATTTCTCCACAAGTATTACATTTCCCACAAGTATTACATTTCTCCACAAGTATTACATTTTCCCCACAAGTATTACATTACCTCGCAAGCGACCACAAATATAATTTATTTGTATAAACAATAGATACGGTTATATATTTTATTAAGAATAATTTAGAAATATTTATTTTCTCTTAGTAATAAGAGTATACATCCAGCTTGGGAAATACTAGGTAGTATGTTTGGGAAATAATATGGTATTATGCTTGGGAAATACTAGGGTATTATACTTGGGAAATACTAGGGTATTATACTTGGGAAATACTAGGTAGTATGTTTGGGAAATACTAGGGTATTATGCTTGGGAAATAGTAGGGTATTATACTTGGGAAATACTAGGGTATTATACTTGGGAAATACTAGCGTATTATACTTGGGAAATACTAGGGTATTATACTTGGGAAATACTAGGGTATTATGCTTGGGAAATACTAGTGGTTGTTCTTCTTGGAAATACCAGAGTTTTTATCTTAGGAAATATTAGGATTTTATCCTTGGGAAATTCTGGGGCTTTATCCTGGGAAATGCTAGTTTTTTTTATGCTAGGAAATCCCATGGGTATTATCTTACGAAATATCAGGATTTTATCCTAGGAAGTGCTAAAGATTTTATCCAGGGAAACACTGAGGAGCCATTATAGGCAATTCTAAAGTTTTATCCATATTCCTCTTGGGAAAGAGAATGGCTAGTTTTTTATGCACCCTGTATCCATCTTCTAAAAAGTAGTGTCTAGTTAATTTTGTACCCCATACCCATCTTGTGTGGGTTAGTGACTAATTTTAGAGCACCTCTTATCCATCTTGTATATATGGATACAGAGGAGACCCGGGAACAGGAGTATAAAACAGATTCATCAATTTTTAATTGTGTGGTCTTATGACGTCGTCCTGGACGTCTGGTCAAGACCACCAGGTGTTGGTCAAGACCACCAGGTGTTGGTCAAGACCACCAGGTTTTGGTCAAGACCACCAGGTGTTGGTCAAGACCACCAGGTTTTGGTCAAGACCACCAGGTGTTGGTCAAGACCACCAGGTGTTGGTCAAGATTACCAGGTGTTGGTCAAGACCACCAGGTATTAGTCAAGACCACCAGGTGTTGGTCAAGACCACCAGGTGTTGGTCAAGACGAACAGGTGTTGGTCAAGACCACCAGGTGTTGGTCAAGACCAACAGGTGTTAGTCAAGACCACCAGGTGTTAGTCAAGACCACCAGGCGTTAGTCAAGACCACCAGGTGTTAGTCAAGACCACCAGGTGTTAGTCAATACCACCAGGTGTTGGTCAAGACCACCAGGTGTTAGTAAAGACCATCAGGTGTTGGTAAAGACCACCAGGTGTTGGTCAAGACCACCAGGTGTTAGTCAAGACCACCAGGTGTTGGTCAAGACCACCAAGTGTTGGTCAAGACCACCAGGTGTTAGTCAAGACCACAAGGTGTTAGTCAAGACCACCAGGTGTTGGTCAAGACCACCAGGTGTTGGTCAATACCAACAGGTGTTAGTCAAGACCACCAGGTGTTAGTCAAGACCACCAAGCGTTAGTCAAGACCACCAGGTGTTAGTCAAGACCACCAGGTGTTAGTCAATACCACCAGGTGTTGGTCAAGACCACCAGGTGTTAGTAAAGACCATCAGGTGTTGGTCAAGACCACCAGGTGTTGGTCAAGACCACCAGGTGTTAGTCAAGACCACCAGGTGTTGGTCAAGACCACCAAGTGTTGGTCAAGACCACCAGGTGTTAGTCAAGACCACCAGGTGTTGGTCAAGACCACCAGGTGTTGGTCAAGACCACCAGGTGTTAGTCAAGACCACCAGGTGTAGGTCAAGACCACCAGGTGTTGGTCAAGACCACCAGGTGTTAGTCAAGACAACCAGGTGTTGGTCAAGACCACCAGGTGTTGGTCAAGACCACCAGGTGTTAGTCAAGACCACCAGGTGTTGGTCAAGACCACCAGGTGTTAGTCAAGACCACCAGGTGTTGGTCAAGACCACCAGGTGTTAGTCAAGACCACCAGGTGTTAGTCAAGACCACCAGATGTAGGTCAAGACCACCAGGTGTTGGTCAAGACCATCAGGTGTTGGTCAAGACCACCAGGTGTAGGTCAAGACCACCAGGTGTTGGTCAAGACCATCAGGTGTTGGTCAAGACCACCAGGTGTTAGTCAAGACCACCAGGTGTTAGTCAAGACCACCAGGTGTAGGTCAAGACCACCAGGTGTTGGTCAAGACCATCAGGTGTTGGTCAAGACCACCAGGTGTAGGTCAAGACCACCAGGTGTAGGTCAGGACCACCAGGTGTAGGTCAAGACCACCAGGTGTAGGTCAGGACCGCCAGGTGTTGGTCAAGACCACCAGGTGTAGGTCAAGACCACCAGGTGTAGGTCAAGACCACCAGGTGTAGGTCAAGACCACCAGGTTTAGGTCAGGACCGCCAGGTGTTGGTCAAGACCACCATGAATAGTAAGCTCTAGCAACATAATCAGGGATAGTAAGCTCTAGCAACATAATCAGGGATAGTAAGCTCTAGCAACATAATCAGGGATAGTAAGCTCTAGCAACATAATCAGGGATAGTAAGCTCTAGCAACATAATCAGGGATAATAAGCTCTAGCAACATAATCAGGGATAATAAGCTCTAGCAACATAATCAGGGATAGTAAGCTCTAGCAACATAATCAGGGATAGTAAGCTCTAGCAACATAATCAGGGAGAGTAAGCTCTAGCAACATAATCAGGGATAGTAAGCTCTAGCAACATAATCAGGGATAGTAAGCTCTAGCAACATAATCAGGGATAGTAAGCTCTAGCAACATAATCAGGGATAGTAAGCTCTAGCAACATAATCAGGGATAATAAGCTCTAGCAACATAATCAGGGATAATAAGCTCTAGCAACATAATCAGGGATAGTAAGCTCTAGAAACATAATCAGGGATAGTAAGCTCTAGCAACATAATCAGGGAGAGTAAGCTCTAGCAACATAATCAGGGATAATAAGCTCTAGCAACATAATCATGGATAGTAAGCTCTAGCAACATAATCAGGGATAGTAAGCTCTAGCAACATAATCAGGGATAGTAAGCTCTAGCAACATAATCAGGGATAATAAGCTCTAGCAACATAATCAGGGATAGTAAGCTCTAGCAACATAATCAGGGATAGTAAGCTCTAGCAACATAATCAGGGATAGTAAGCTCTAGCAACATAATCAGGGATAATAAGCTCTAGCAACATAATCAGGGATAGTAAGCTCTAGCAACATAATCAGGGATAATAAGCTCTAGCAACATAATCAGGGATAGTAAGCTCTAGCAACATAATCAGGGATAGTAAGCTCTAGCAACATAATCAGGGATAGTAAGCTCTAGCAACATAATCAGGGAGAGTAAGCTCTAGCAACATAATCAGGGATAGTAAGCTCTAGCAACATAATCAGGGATAGTAAGCTCTAGCAACATAATCAGGGATAGTAAGCTCTAGCAACATAATCAGGGATAATAAGCTCTAGCAACATAATCAGGGATAGTAAGCTCTAGCAACATAATCAGGGATAGTAAGCTCTAGCAACATAATCAGGGATAGTAAGCTTTAGCAACATAATCAGGGAGAGTAAGCTCTAAGAGCAAACTAAAGGAGAACTCAGATTGGCTAATTTATTCAGTTGCAAAACTACCTAAGGTAAAAATATGAACATTCATAGTGTAGCTGCTACAGAGCAGTGAACCCAAGTCAATAGCTAAATTAATCTGAATAATTGTACAATATATAATAATATATAATATACTAACTTCATGTAATATAAGTCCAGAGTAAGTCGTAATGAATGACTGTCAGTGAATAAACAGAAAAATGGCGTAAGGCCACTGAATAACAGTCACAGCAGTTCAGGCAGTAACCTGTGATAACTACTTAAATAATTGTTGGAGACCATGTGGAGAATGTAATCTGCTAGTGGGTTGCGCCTCACCTTTGACAGAATATATGTCTCCATACTGCTGCTTCAACTTCACATTGTTCCAGACTACGGAGAAAAAGTCTTCTCCAGGCTGAGGGACTGATTACCTCAAAACTACGTCTTCAAGGATGATGGACTGATGACATCGTCTTTACATCTCTACTGCTTCTGCTGCCTCCTCTGTATTTGACTGAGGAAGCCTACTGTGTAGGCGAAACGTTTTGGAATAAATGTACCTAACTGTTGCACATGTGTCTTACTTATTAGCGATATTAAGAACCCAAGAAAGAAGGAACACTGCAGCAAGCCTATTGGCCCATACTAGGCAAGTCCTTCTCAAACCCAAACCCAGTAACTAGAACTTCCAGTATGAGTGAGAAAGGGACTTCCACATGACTTGCACAAAGCTTATTCCTTGGGCAAATATTTTTGTTAGTAGGTTTGTGTTAGAAGAACCTGCTTAGTATGGGGCAGTAGGCCTGCTGCAGTGTTCCTCCAGTCTTATGTTTGTATGGAGGGGACTCGAACCGTAGTCCATAGCTCGGGTTCCCGTCCATTCTTCCTCATATAGTTAGTGTGTTGTCATACGTCTGGCACTGACCAGTCAACAGGCCAAGAAATCCGTTGAAATTTGACGTTGTATATAGTAAAGTAAGTCTGATATTATATGATATGATAAATTTTATATATGATGATATAAATTAAAAAAAGGGCGTCGTAAATGTCGTGATGATTCAGAAATTATTATTTAATATGTAATAGAAATTTTCGCCTTAACAGCGAATGACTTGCGGAAATGGGCTAAAATAATATTTTATTTTTGCGTCTGTTTATGGATTGAATAAATAGTAGGTGCAATCTTCCTGTTCCTTGGATCAAATCCGACGCTGTCTGATCCTTATAGTTTTAGCGCTCTTGAATATAATAATAATAATAATAATAATAATAATAATAATAATAATAATAATAATAATAATAATATACATGGTCTTCTTTTTCCTCGCTTTACCTTTCGTAGGTTTTTATGCCATGTTTTTTTTAGCTCAGTTGTGATTTAACAGGTCGATTACCTGATCAGTAAGGCTGTTGGTGCAAGCTGCACACACCTGAAGATACCTAGATGTCTGTCGGTAATTCCCCTTATGTAGATGAATGGTTCAAAGAACCGACGAGTTGGTAAATTAGACACATATGCAACACTTGGGTATCTTTATTGAGGAAACGTTTCGCCACACGTGGCTTCATCAATCCATGGACTGATGAAGCCACTGTGTGGCGAAACGTTTCCTCACTAAAGATACCCAAGTGTTGCATATGTGTCTAATTTATCAATTCCCCTTATGTAAGAAGGTAGGGTGCTGAAGAGTCATGCTACCTTTACACTTAAAGAGGTATATCTTAAAGTACTCTCTGCATGTACCTTTACACTTAAAGAGGTATCTCTTAAAGTACTCTCTGCATGTACCTTTACACTTAAAGAGGTATCTCTTAAAGTACTCACTGCATGTACCTTTACACTTAAAGAGGTATCTCTTAAAGTACTCACTGCATGTACCTTTACACTTAAAGAGGTATCTCTTAAAGTACTCACTGCATGTACCTTTATACTTAAAGAGGTATCTCTTAAAGTACTCTCTGCATGTCCCTTTTACACTTAAAGAGGTATCTCTTAAAGTACTCACTGCATGTACCTTTACACTTAAAGAGGTATCTCTTAAAGTACTCACTGCATGTACCTTTACACTTAAAGAGGTATCTCTTAAAGTACTCTCTGCATGTACCTTTACACTTAAGAGGTATCTCTTAAAGTACTCACTGCATGTACCTTTCATTAAAGAGGTATCTCTTAAAGTACTCACTGCATGTACCTTTACATAAAGAGTATCTCTTAAAGTACTCACTGCATGTACCTTTACATAAAGAGGTATCTCTTAAAGTACTCACTGCATGTACCTTTACACTTAAAGAGGTATCTCTTAAAGTACTCACTGCATGTACCTTTACACTTAAAGAGGTATCTCTTAAAGTACTCACTGCATTACCTTTATACTTAAGAGGTATCTCTTAAAGTACTCACTGCATGTACCTTTATACTTAAAGAGGTATCTCTTAAAGTACTCACTGCATGTACCTTTATACTTAAGAGGTATCTCTTAAAGTACTCACTGCATGTACCTTTATACTTAAAGAGGTATCTCTTAAAGTACTCACTGCATGTACCTTTATACTTAAAGAGGTATCTCTTAAAGTACTCACTGCATGTACCTTTACACTTAAAGAGGTATCTCTTAAAGTACTCACTGCATGTACCTTTACACTTAAAGAGGTATCTCTTAAAGTACTCACTGCATGTACCTTTACACTTAAAGAGGTATCTCTTAAAGTACTCACTGCATGTACCTTTACACTTAAAGAGGTATCTCTTAAAGTACTCTCTGCATGTACCTTTACACTTAAAGAGGTATCTCTTAAAGTACTCACTGCATGTACCTTTATACTTAAAGAGGTATCTCTTAAAGTACTCACTGCATGTACCTTTATACTTAAAGAGGTATCTCTTAAAGTACTCATGCTTTTCACTATCTGTTGAGCCTCTCGCTGCCTTAAGGAATAATTTTGGTGTGCAGATTTGGGAACTATTCCATCAGAATTTTCAAGGTGTAAATTATAATGTATCTTTCTGGCCTTAGTTCCATAGAATACAGTTCAAGGGACTTGATGTGCTCGACTGTATTTCTATATGCAGTGAAAGTTTTCTGTACATTCTCCAGATCTGCGATATTGTGTGCCATAAAAGAGGCGGTTATTGTACAGCAATAATCCTGTCTACAGAGAACAAGTGACTTGCTTTAGCATCACTGTTTTTGAAGGTTCTAAGTATCCACCTTATTATTATTCTTCCAGTTGTGATGGTAACATTGTTGTGATCTTTGAACTTAAGATCTTCTGACATTATCACTCCTAGGTCCCTCACATTCCTCTTCTGCTCTATTGAGTGGTTTAAATTTGTTTTATACTACTTTCCAGTTTTAATTTTTATATTTTTTTCTATAGAGGAGTAACTGAAATTTGTCGTCATTGAACATTTTATTGTTTTCTCTGTCCTCCTGGAAAACTTGGTTTATAAGCTTTGAGGTTTGCTGTGTCCCCACTGGACACTACTCTCATACAAATTCTAGTATCTTCTGCAAAGGATGATACAGTGCTATGATTAATGTCTATGTCGAATATAAGAATGTGAAAGAGAACTGGGGCGAGAACCGTGCCTTATGGGTGTGGGACTGACCACCTCAAACTATTTCTTAAAGATTGGTGGACTGATCACATCATCTGTACCTCACCACTGCTTCTGTTGTCTCCATATTTGACACCTCTGTCTTCGACTGAAGAAGACTGCTGTATAAGCGAAACGTTTCAGAATAAAAGATGTGTTATTGTTGCACAAGTATTTTACTTATCTACGTGTCGGTATTGTATACCATTATTATTCTGATTTTTTTCCGACATGGAATCTTAGTCATACGATGAGCCGCTCTGTGGAGTTTTCTTTCAGTTAGCTGATGTGTTATTCTAAGATGATAGCTTGTACCACCCTACATGAACCACAGCAGTGTTCCAGGGTGAATGAAAAGGTGTATGTGTGTGTATGAGTGTGTGTGTGTGTGTGTATGAGTGTGTGTGTGTGTGTGTGTGTATGTGTGTGTGTGTGTGTATGAGTGTGTGTGTGTGTATGAGTGTGTGTGTGTGTGTGTGTGTGTGTGTGTGTGTGTGTGTGTAAGTGTGTATGAGTGTGTGTGCGTGTATGTGTGTGTGTGCGTGTGTACTCACCTAATTGTACTCACCTAATTGTGGTTGCAGGGGTCGATACGTAGCTCCTGGCCCCGCCTCTTCACTGACCGCTACTAGGTATACTCACCTATTTGTGGTTGCAGGGGTCGATTCACAGCTCCTGGCCCTGCCTCTTCACTGATTGCTACTAGGTCTTCTCTCTCCCTGCTCCATGAGCTTTATCAAACCTCGTCTTAAAACTATGTATGGTTCCTGCCTCCACTACGTCACTTGCTAGGTTATTCCAGTGTGAGTGATAACATTGTTTCTTCGGTGAGGCACAGAAAACATGTTTACATCATGCAGGGTGAAGGAACACCTGGCGGGGGAAGCAGTTTTCTCGCATTCTATTTCTTGCGATCATGTAGTGGTAAAGAAATTACACAAGTTGTAGAAAGATGTTCATTGGTGCTTTATCAAGTCGTGACACCATTAAGTTGTAATTGAGCGACACGTTATCCTTATGTCAGCTTGTCGTTGAGCATGTCATTCCTTCAGTATTGTCAGCTGAGGTCATTTGGATTCAGTGTCGTTGTGTTGTGAAAAAGTGTTGAGTGCATTTTCCAAGGATCTTTTTTTTTAAGTTCAAAGTTATTCTGGTGATAAAAGATTAGAAAAACATCTTCCACATAATGAAATCCCTTCGCAGAAAAATCAGTAAAGTTCTCTGGATGATTGTTAATGAGGTTTAAAGCGAGGGTTATTAAGGCTGCACACAACCTGTACACCACCAGTCACGAACAATTTGATCCCTAAAATAGGGATTAAAGTAAACTCTTAGCATATATACACTGAGGGATATATACCTCAGGGTGTATATATTCTTTCCCTGGATTATGCTGTGTCTGGTATAACTCATTGGTGTCATCAGGCAGAAACTCTCTCTCTCACACCTTGCAGAGTGCATCGAATCACAGGAAAACTGTCCACCATCATCATCAGCATTATCATCATCAGCATTAGCATCATCGTGTCTTGCAAGTTATACAACGGGAGGGAATGCGAAGGCGCGCTCATTACTCCGAAATCTCAGAAATGGTCGTACGAGGACATTGAGCGCTGTGAACTGCGCTATCAGCAATCATCTGGAGGGCTGCAACGATATCATTAAAGGAGGGAATCGTGCTATTGGCCCGGGTCTGTTAATGAACAGCGGTGTTATAATCAGCTTTCTTCTTCAGCTCCTAGGTGTTCTTGAGAGGAATAACTAGTGTTGTATGCAGCGGGTATTGCAAGAGGCGCTCCAGATACAATAACAGTGTGTGTTCCGTGGCACGGTTGGCAACGCACTCACTTCACATACTGAGTGTAAGTGATTTGATCCCCGGCACGGGTGGAAATGTTGGGCATGTTTCCTTACACCTGATGCCCCTGTTCACCTAACAGTAAGTAGGTACCTGGGTGTTAGTCGACTGTTGTGGGGTGGCATCCCGAGGGGTGGTAGTATACCTCAGATAGGGCTGGGCTTTGAAATGAGCCGAGGTACGATAACAACTTTTAGCATGAAAAATTTATTTGTGTATAAAAAAGTATTTGTTCACTACTGGAAGATTGGAGAGCGTGTGGTGCCGGGTGTATGAACGCAGTGTATGTCGGCCGAGCTCTGAGGGGTATGACTTATGAGGAAACACTATGAAAACTGAACCTTGTGACAGCAGAGGACAGATGGACCAAGGAAGATGTGATAACGACTTACAAAATACTCAGATGAATTTGACAGGGTGGACAGAAGTAGGCTGTCCGAGAGACTGGAAACGGATACACGAAGTCACGGTTGAAAGTTAAAATCACAAATGAACCGTAGAGATGGCAGGAAATATTTATTCAGCATCTATGCACAGCTTTAAGAGGTAGGGCCAGGAGCTACAACCACCAATACACGAGAACAGATGGGTGATCCCTACAAAAATATTGCAACATACATACACTCTTCAAGAAACACATTGCAACTAACACAACAAATACACCACAACAAAGACCTCTATAAACACAGGTATTTAAATTTATTATAGTTAACTGGCTACAGTAATTAGTGAGCATATCTATGCTAGGGTTTTGGTTTCCTTTGAAAGTGAGAATGGGATCTTAATGGCCACCTCTTGACGAATTTCAATGTATTGTTTTTATAGCCGAGTTGACTGAATATTTACGAAAGAACCGTTGTGTTAATAATTAATCTCTGGTCATCTCTTAGGGTTGTTACACGAACAAATAAATTAACACTGGCTTTCTCCCACCTAGGAAGAGTGACTTTTAAAAGGAAGCGCATTCACCATCATTCATTCAGTACCTGTCTTGCCAAAAATGCGCATTAATTATTGAGTTTTAACACTGATGTCACATAACCTCACACAGCTAATTCATCTTCGTTTTCTCTCATAATGCCAGGATCTGCTGCTTACCTGGAGTATACCTGGAGAGGGTTTCGGGGGTCAACGCCCCCGCGGCCCAGTCTGAGACCAGGCCTCGTGGTGGATCAGGGTCTGATCAACCATGCTGTTACTGCTGTCCACACGCAAACTGACGTACAAACCACAGCCCGGCTGGTCAGTTACTGAGTTTAGGTGTCGGTCCAGTGCTTTCTTGAAGACAGCCAGGGGTCTGTTAGTAATCCACTTTACACCTAACACCCTCACATTTCTTCTGTTTTTACTCATATTTTGGTCTGATGAAGACTCCTGAGAGATGATATATACGTGGTGCCGAATAGGTCAAATTAGCCAATTAGCAAAAACTCATTTAAAATTAAGTTCTTTCTAAATTTTTCTCTTGTACGTTTAAAGATATGTATTTTTTTTTTCATTTATGTTAATGTAAAAATTAATAATTTCGTACCAGAAGAACCTTAGAAAACGTACCTAACCTTATAATAACAAGCGCAATTTAATTTAGCCTAATCCAACTAAATATATTTTAGATAAGGTTACAATAATTTAATAGTAAACAAACACAATGAAATAAAAAAAATTCGTTAGGTTCAGAATGATTTTTGCGGAATTAATGGCATACACAAATTTTCACTTGCCTTATTCGGCAAGAAGAGCGTTGCTATTTAAGCCAAAATCGTATTTTTTACCTATTCGGCACGACTCACACACACACACATATATATATGTAGAAGTTACTGAAGTGAACTGTTCACTGCTGGAGCGAGTTGTTTAATGTTGAAGTGAGTTGTTGAGTGTTGAAGTGAGTTGTTGGATTACGTAGACATCCTCAAAAAACTATATATATATATATATATATATATATATATATATATATATATATATATATATATATATATATATATATATATATATATATATATATATATATATATAGTTTTTGAGGATGTCTACGTAATCCAACAACTCACTTCAACAGTAAACAACTCACTTCAACAGTAAACAACTCACTCCAGCAGTAAACAGTTCACTTCAGTAACTTCTACATTCCCCTAACTCACTCCCTCAACTTAAGGCAGCACCAGTACCTGGTACCAACATCAGCTGCTACTGCAGCACTATCACCAGGAATAGCAGCAATACCATTGGAAGGAACAGCACTAGAAGCACCAGCAGCAGCTGTAGGCGCACCGCAGCAGCATCTATCACCACTAGTGGTGGTGCATCAGCACCATCACCACTATTTCCACTAGCAGCAACAGCAGCAGCAGCAGGTGGCAGCGTCATCTGTAGTTTGAACACGATCTGTGCTCCCTGGGGGCAAGCACAGCCTCACCCCAACAACAATTAACAAGCAACTCTAATTACACACTTGAATTGAGGGAGCAGAGATGTGAGGACGGAGGAGAGGGTGGTGGGAATGTGAGGGGCAGAAAATAGTGGTGTTGGTGTTGGGGCTACTGCTTGTGGTGGTGCTGTTGTAGATGGTGGTGGTGGTGGTGCTACTATCATTAAGTGCTGCTTGTGGTAATGCTGCTGGTGCTTCTTCCACTGCTTCTGCTCCTTTGCTACCCCTGCTGCCTCTGCTGCCTCTGCTTCTGCTGATTCTGGAGAGAGGGAAGGATTTGGGGAGAGGAAGAGAAGAGTAAATGGAGGATAATGAAAGAGACGTAAGGAGTGGGGGAGAAGTAAATGAGTACGAAGATAAAATGGTGGAAATAAAGAATATATGATAGAGAAGAAGTGGGAGGTATGACGAATGTGGAGTGAATAGGAAAAATGTGAGAAAGGAGAGGGGGAGAAAATGAAGAAAGTAAAAAGAATCTGGTGAGAGAGATGTAACTGGTGGAAAGAGAAGGAGGAGGAAATAAATACGGGAAGGAGGAGATAGAAGGTAAAAGAAGAGGTAAATAGAAATATGAGGAGGAGGAGGAGGTAAATAGAGGATGAAAGAGGAGGAGGAGGAGATGGAAGAGGCAGAGGTGGTAACTGGAAGGAGGAGGAGATGGAAAAAGAGGTAAATAAGAAGAAGAGATGGAAGAGGAGGAGGCAATGGATAAAGGAAAGGTACATGGAGTGTAGGGAATTGTAGTTCCTCCGCTGTGCCACCCTTAGGGGTTTAGCTCTTCCCAATTAATATAATAAATGCTTGCCTGCCCCATCCCCTTTCTCTCTCGCTCTCTTTCCCCTTCTTGTTGTTTAAGAAAGTTCTCATAGATGGAGTTATTCTCCCTTTGTTTAGGTGGACATGTTAATGTGTAGAACAACTTGAACAATGAGGCGTTGTTCATACAGGTGAACAAAGTTCATCCTCAGAATTAGTATATAGGTGAGGCAGACGCAGAAATTCATGTCTGCTCTTGTTAACTCATGTCTGCTCTTGTTAACCCACTTCTGCCCTTGTTAACTCACTTCTGCTCTTGTTAACCCACTTCTGCTCTTGTTAACTTACTTCTGCTCTTGTTAACTCACTTCTGCTCTTGTTAACTCACTTCTACTCTTGTTAACTCACTTCTGCTCTTGTTAACCCACTTCTACTCTTGTTAACCCACTTCTGCTCTTGTTAACCCACTTCTGCTCTTGTTAACTTACTTCTGCTCTTGTTAACCCACTTCTGCTCTTGTTAACACACTTCTGCTCTTGTTAACTCACTTCTGCTCTTGTTAACTCACTTCTACTCTTGTTAACTCACTTCTGCTCTTGTTAACCCACTTCTGCTCTTGTTAACTCACTTCTGCTCTTGTTAACCCACTTCTGCTCTTGTTAACACACTTCTGCTCTTGTTAACTCACTTCTACTCTTGTTAACTCACTTCTGCTCTTGTTAACCCACTTCTACTCTTGTTAACTCACTTCTGCTCTTGTTAACCCACTTCTGCTCTTGTTAACACACTTCTGCTCTTGTTAACTCACTTCTACTCTTGTTAACTCACTTCTACTCTTGTTAACCCACTTCTGCTCTTGTTAACTCACTTCTGCTTTTGTTAACTCACTTCTGCTCTTGTTAACCCACTTCTGCTCTTGTTAACTCACTTCTGCTTTTGTTAACTCACTTCTGCTCTTGTTAACTCACTTCTGCTTTTGTTAACTCACTTCTGCTTTTGTTAACTCACTTCTGCTTTTATTAACTCACTTCTGCTCTTGTTAACTCACTTCTGCTCTTGTTAACTCTCTTCTGCTCTTGTTAACTCACTTCTGCTCTTGTTAACTCACTTCTGCTCTTGTTAACTCTCTTCTGCTCTTGTTAACTCACTTCTGCTCTTGTTAACTCACTTCTGCTCTTGTTAACTCACTTTGCTCTTGTTAACTCACTTTGCTCTTGTTAACTCACTTTGCTCTTGTTAACTCACTTTTCTCTTGTTAACCCACTTCTGCTCTTGCTAACTCATTTCCTCTCTTGTTAACTCACGTTTTTCATGGCTACTAATGCGGTTGCTGCCTGGAATTAAACCCTTTCATTAAAACTGGCTCCTTTAAACACAAATATTCGTACAGTATGAAAAGTATCACCGTAGTTGTAGTATTTTTTTTAATGTCATTAAAAAATACTACAAGTAATTTACAGAAGCAGTAAGGCATTCCAAGACTTGGTTATTATTTTCATAATTATTATTACTTTCACGGAGAAGCGCTAAACCCATGAGGGTCATGTGATCCTTTTTTTTATTTTGAGAAGCAGAAGAATATAAGCGAGTTTTGGGGGGGTCATTCTGGTTCTTATGCTTCGCCGACTTCGCTCTCTGGATTGTTTTATTTAACTGGGGAATCGAGACCTGGTAATGGATTAGGCCGCGGGGGGGATCGCGTTAACCCCCGGAACACCCTCCAGGTAATCGCTGGGGAAATGGGAGATGGTGAATCTTGTTTCAAGAAATGAGGAAGGGGGAAGGAAGGCTATTTCAATTCCATGGTTTCCTCCAGCTTGAAGGGGACATCACTCTTGAAGGGCACCCTTTTCTTGAAGGGCACCCTTTTCTTGAAGGGGATCCCCCTTCTTGAATGGGACCCCCCTTCTTGAAGGGGACCCACTCTTGAAGGGGACCCCCTTCTTGAAGGGTACCCCCATCTTGAAGGGGATATCACTCTGGAGCAGTACTCAGCTGATGCCTGGAGAGGCCCAGAACGTGTCATTAGCCTTATTAGGCCGTTTTTGTCAGCCCTCCCGAGCTGGTCCATTGTCTGTCCCGGCGGGGCAGAGTGACGACCGCTGGTCATTTCATGCCTGGCTGGTCAGGGCGCTAAGCTCAGCTCATTTTCTTGATAGCGCGCATACCAAAGGTGAGGAGGGGTAGGTTTGCAGCGTGCACGGCAACACCACCACAGTCTTCCTGCAAGAGAAGTACCACTAGTAGAAGAACTTCCTGCAAGACCAGCAAATGAACTTCAGGACGACTAACAGACCTTCCTCAAGGACTAGTAGAACTTCGTACAGTGCTATTGGAACTTCCTGCACAACTAGAAGAACCTCTTGCAGAGCTGGCAGAACTTCCTGGAAGACTGGTAGAACTTCCTGCAAAAGGAACAGTAGAAGAACTGTCTGTAAGACCAACAAAAGAACTTCAGGAAGACTAGCAGACCTTCCCCCAGGACTATTGGAACTTCCTGCAGGATTGGTAGAGCTTCCTGAAGAAGGCCCGGTTGAAGAACTTCCTGCAGGAAGAGAAACAAAGGAGCTCTCTGCTGAGAGGCTAGAAGAGCTTACCGTAGAAGCAGCAAAAGCAGAGAAGCGTTGGGAGAAAAGTAGAGGCACTAGTAACACCAGCAGTAGACAAGCAGATTGAGCAGAAGCAACACAACAGCATCTCTCGCACCAACAATAGTACCACCTGCCATCACCTGCCACAAGAACAAGAAGAAGAGAATGAGGAGGAGGGGCAAGAGGAGGGAGGGTAAATGAGGAGGAGAGGATGGGTAGGAGGAGGTGGGTAAGAAAGGAGGAGGAGCTCGTCAAGACCCACCTCAGGCTTCACCCACTCTGGAGCCATCTGCTCTGGCTAAGTGATGGTTCCCAAAGTGTCTTCAGCTGCAAATTCTTCAGGCCAGACACCAATGGCGGAGGCTGCGACCATCACTTGGAACATAGTGATGGGAGTCTAGGTGACAATCTCTCTCTCTCTCTCTCTCTCTCTCTCTCTCTCTCTCTCTCTCTCTCTCTCTCTCTCTCTCTCTCTCTCTCTCTCTCTCTCTCTCTCTCTCTCTCTCTCTCTCACACACACACACTAGAGTATGCAGCGCCAGTTTGGAACCCGTACCTGGTCAAGCACGTCAAGAAATTAGAGAAAGTGCAAAAGGTTTGCGACAAGGTTAGTTCCAGAGCTAAGGGAAATGTCCTACGAAGAAAGGTTAAGGGAAATCGGCCTGACAACACTGGAGAACAGGAGGGTTAGGGGAGACATGATAACGACATACAAAATACTGCGGGGAATAGACAAGGTGGATAGAGACAGGATGTTCCAGAGAGGGGACACAGAAACAAGGGGTCACAATTGAAAGTTGAAGACTCAGATGAGTCAAAGGGATGTTAGGAAGTATTTCTTCAGCCATAGAGTTGTCAGGAAGTGGAATAGTCTGGGAAGTGATGTAGTGGAGGCAGGAACCATACATAGCTTTAAGACGAGTTATGATAAAGCTCATGGAGCAGGGAGAGAAGGGACCCAGTAGCGATCAGTGAAGAGGCGGGGCCAGGAGGTGAGTATCGACCCCTGCAACCACAATTAGGTGAGTACACTCACACACACACACACATGAAATTTGAGACAACAGAAAAGATTAGATTATAAGAAAGGGAATTACAGTGCTCCAAAACAGAATTTTAGAGAGGCTAACTGCAGTAATATATGTACTACAAGGGACAGATCTAAATAATCTTTACAAAGAACTCTGTAGTGTATAAGAAAATGGAATTATAACAAACTAAACGTTAAAGACAAAATACAAAGGAATGAATGACGAGGGACAAAGTCTCTGAGGCAGAGGAGGAAATGTGTGAAGTATTGAGAAAGTGTCATTGTTGGTTTACAAAAAAAATATATTTTTCATTTAGGATTACTATATTCATAACTAAGCGCTAAACCTACAAGGGTCATTCAGCGCTGCTTTTCATGTAGGAGATTTTAATCCCAGACAAACTGGATCAGAGGATATTGAAATAGCTAAAAAAATATGAGTAAAGAAATTGTTGTTAGATACTAATGAGAGAAAAGCTATAAGGACCAGACAGGATAGCACCTTGACTCTGCAGACGAGTTATGTTATCCATTTTGGATTTTTTTTCTAGGATTTCACTAGAGGAAGGTAAATTATCAAACACATGGAAAATAGAATATATTGTGACTATATTTATTGAAGGTGACAGGTAGACCCATTAAACTATCGGCTGGTTTCCTTGACAAGTGTTGTAAAATTATTGGAAAAATAATAACATACTCACTGGTAAACAGTTTGGTTTTCGGTCTTCACATTCATGTATATAAAATTTGTTATGTCAGTTACGTAAATTGTTCATGAAAGAAATGAATGAGCGGATTGTATTTACTTTAATTTTAAGAAAGTTTTGTTAAGGGTTCCCCATGAATGACTAATTTGGAAACTGCAAAATATTGGAAGAATTTAAGGTCATTTATTACAATGGATGAGAGACTGTATGGGTGGATGTGACAAGTGGTGTGCCACAAGTGTCTGTACATGACCCAATAATGTTTCTAATTTATGTAAATGATTTAATGATACCAATATCTTACAGAGGATGCAAATATCTTATCTACAATTAATAATGAAAATGATTGTAAATCACCTGGATACATTGAACACTTGGAGTGATAGACAGATGGTGGAATTTAATGTAGATCAAATGCAGTATTTTGGAATGGGAGAAAGTGAAATTCGGCAACACGAAGAATGTAAACTGTGACAAAATACTGACAACATCAGACAGTGAACGTGATCAATGAATTATTATTAACAAAAACTGTCACTGGAAGATCATGAAACTGTGAGACACTGATAACTCATATACTACACTAACAGCTCATATACTACACTGACAGCTCATATACTACACTGACAGCTCATATACTACACTGAGAACTCATATACTACACTGACAGCTCATATACTACACTGACAACTCATATACTACACTGACAACTCATATACAACACTGACAGCTCATATACTACACTGAGAACTTATATACTTCACTGACAGCTCATATACTACACTGACAACTCATATACTACACTTGCAGCTCATATACTTCACTGACAGCTCGTATACTACACTGACAACTCATATACCACACTGACAGCTCATATACTACACTGACAGCTCATATACTACACTGACAGCTCATATACTACACTGACAACTCATATACTACACTGACAGCTCATATACTACACTGACAACTCATATACCACACTGACAGCTCATATACTACACTGACAGCTCATATAATACACTGACAGCTCATATACTACACTGACAGCTCATATAATACACTGACAGCTCATATACTACACTGACAGCTCATATAATACACTGACAGCTCATATACTACACTGACAGCTCATATACTACACTGACAACTCATATACTACACTGACAGCTCATATACAACACTTACAGCTCATATACTACACTGACAACTCATATACTACACTGACAACTCATATACTACATTGACAACTCATATACTACACTGACAGCTCATATAATACACTGACAGCTCATATACTACACTGACAGCTCATATACTACACTGACAACTCATATACTACACTGACAGCTCATATACTACACTGACAACTCATATACTACACTGACAGCTCATATACTACACTTACAGCTCATATACTACACTGACAACTCATATACTACACTGACAACTCATATACTACACTTACAGCTCATATACTACACTGACAGCTCATATAATACACTGACAGCTCATATACTACACTGACAGCTCATATACTACACTGACAACTCATATACTACACTGACAGCTCATATACTACACTGACAACTCATATACTACACTGACAGCTCATATACAACACTTACAGCTCATATACTATACTGACAACTCATATACTACACTTACAGCTCATATACTACACTGACAACTCATATACTACACTGACAGCTCATATACTACATTGACAGCTCATATACTACACTGACAGCTCGTATACTACACTGACAGCTCATATACTACACTGACAGCTCATATACTACACTGACAACTCATATACAACACTGACAACTCATATACAACACTTACAACTCAAATACAACACTGACAACTCATATACAACACTGACAACTCATATACAACACTGACAACTCATATACAACACTGACAACTCAAATACAACACTGACAACTCATATACTACACTGATATATACTGGAGCTGAGGAATGGACTGGTCCAAACTCGTGGAGCTGAGGAATGGACTGGTCCAAACTCGTGGAGCTGAGGAATGGACTGGTCCAAACTCGTGGAGCTGAGGAATGGACTGGTCCAAACTCGTGGAGCTGAGGAATGGACTGGTCCAAACTCGTGGAGCTGAGGAATGGACTGGTCCAAACTCTTGGAGCTGAGGAATGGACTGGTCCAAACTCGTGGAGCTGAGGAATGGACTGGTCCAAACTCGTGGAGCTGAGGAATGGACTGGTCCAAACTCTTGGAGCTGAGGAATGGACTGGTCTAAACTCGTGGAGCTGAGGAATGGACTGGTCCAAACTCGTGGAGCTGAGGAATGGACTGGTCCAAACTCGTGGAGCTGAATAAAGGACTGGTCCAAAAGTCCTTCACTCTCATGGTTGGTCTCCACTGAAGAGGGAGAAGGTAAAGGGCTCTTGATCCGAGGAATCCTTGGGTCAGTCCTGTTAACATCCCATTCCCTCAGGTGATGTACAGCCCCTACGGGCTTAGCGCTTCCCCAGGAATATAATGATTGTGGTTTTGCGGAAGTGGCACCTTGGATCATGACAGTGAGAGGCACTGAGGAGGTGGGTGCCTACAGCCCAGCCAGTGGCCCTCTGTGCTACTGACGTCATAGACATAGCGATACTCTGACCCCCGTATCCTCTTCCTGCTTCCTCTTCCTATTCTTTTTCCTCCTTTCCTCACTCTTTATTCTTCTCCCCCTCCTCTCCTTACTTTTCATCTTCCTCCTCCTCCTCCTCCCTTCCTCTCCTTCCTCATCCTCCTCCTCCTCTTGCGCTCTGTACTCTTCATTCTTCTCCACTTCACCCCCTTCCTTCCCCTCCTCCTCCTCCTCCTTACTTTTCGTCTTCATATTCCGGCAACTAAGGCAGAGGCGAGACCCAGGTGTGATTACCATATAGACGAGGACCTCTCTAACAACTCTTTCTCCTAGTCCTCTCAGCCCTTCCCTAGTCCTTACCTAACCTTCTTAGCCCTCCCCTAGTCCTTACCTAACCTTCTCAGCCATCCCCTAGCCCTCTCAGGATTTTCTCCCAGCCCTCTCTGTCACTACCTCTTGCGCACATGTATACTGCATGTGTGTGTGTACTCACCTATTTGTGATTGCAGGTGTGTGTGTGTGCGCGAAATCATATACAAATGTTATCTCAGACCCGAGCAGGGTTCGAACCTGCGCACGCTGCATCAAAGTACACGGTACTTATACCTCCCGGTCAGGAAGTTACAAAAGCAGCCGCACACATGTTTGGCATGGCAGGATCCCCGCTAAAACACGAATGGGCAAAGTTTTGCAGGTTTCTCAGGCGTGGTGTGAGGAGGTGGATACAAGGAACACCGGCAATGCGTACGTAGGTCCGAGCCCAGCCAGCCGTGGCCAGCAATACCAATGACTTCGTTTTGGGTCTCTGCCCTGGGTGAAGCTCTGGCTTCTAGTGATGGCAGTTGCTACTAGTATTTTTTTTCTTTCTCTCCACTCACAGTAATGACGTTGGGTCTTCTTCCTCCAGGGAGGATATACATACATATGTGTAATCACCTATTTGTAACTACCACTTTATAGCTACAGGAGCAGTGTTATGCTCATGGTGTCCCGTCATCAGTATTTATTTCGTCATATATATTTTTTTTTAAATTCGAGAATTGAACACTCGTTCTTTCTAAGTGAGAGAGAGAGATAGAGAGAGAGAGAGAGAGAGAGAGAGAGAGAGAGAGAGAGAGAGAGAGAGAGAGAGAATTCTTAATAGACCAAGTTGGAAACTACGGCCCCGGCCCTTAGATATTGGTAAAATAGTGCTAGGGGCAGTAAAATGAGCGGTGAAAGGGGTTAGAGGCAGATAAACAAGATGGAGGTAACGGGAGTCCTCACTCACATAAATATTCCACATTCAAGTCAAAACACTACATATTTGCTGCTGTTCCATTCATATGCAGCAAATGTACTTGTAAACTCATAACTGGAATGCAGATTTGTAAATATCTTTACTCATGTTTTTGTTTTGCTAAGGTGTTATTGGATTTTCAGTGGGGTTTTATGTCGTGTTTCAGAAATGAATCCTGTTGTTGGTGATTATTTTGTCTCCGATACTTTAATGAGTTTCAGTAAATGTCCTGCTGTGAATTGTACTTCTTCATGCTCAGTCATCTTGACCTTTACTAACATTATGTAGGTTAGGTTAGTTTAGGTTTGTAACAATAAGATGAGAAACAAACTCAGTTCAAAGGGCGCTTCGTTGGCGACATTTCGCCCACGCAGAGTCGCACTCGAGACCCATTTCCTCTGGTATATAAGCATCGCCCCTCGCAAGATAGCAGACATCGCCCCTACTGTGTAGGGCAAACATTTCGGAATAAAGATACCTAACTGTTGCACATGTGTCTTACTTATCATCTTTCCTAACCCTTAGACACTATCAGTTCTGCAGAACTGATAGGTGATCCACTATCAGTTCTGCAACTGTCACACACTCAGGTGATCCACTCAAGCATATCTGTGACATCAGTATAAGGAATAAGAAAGTATCCTGGACGTGACCTTCCTCTTCTAAGGCCACTGGTCTTCGTCACCGTCACATTGTTTACCTCCCTCATCTACTTCTCACTGCCAGCAACTTTTATGGATGGACCTCATAAGAGTTTTACGAATCGTTAACTTTCCCAGACCAGAAACTCGCCACCAACTCTATTGCCAAACTCATTTCCAAATCTTCAACAGCATATTTAGTACTGCCTTCACTTTACTACCACTTGAGCAGTGCCTGCGTGGTCCACTGACATTCCCTCAATCATCTGATGAGTTGGAATGGCATGCAGTTGATCGCCAAGGTAAATGATGTCCAAAAAAAAGATGTCCTGAATCACCCATCATCAGCATTTTGAACCAGATTAACAGTTTATACAGTTAATCAAAACTTTTGGCCAGGATATTTCTGGGACGTAGGAACCAATCTGACTTGCTACTCACCTCACTTTCTCCTGGCATCACCTGAAGCTCTCTGCAGGTCCTTATCAAAACCACCACTACCTAAGAATTTACTCCCGTACTCACGACACCAATCAAACCCAGCCCCTCCCACTCATATATTTGTCCAATCTCTTTTTAAAGCCACCCAAGGTCCTAGCCTCTATCACCCTACTCGGAAGATTGTTCCACGCTTCTACAACTCTTCGAAAACCAGTACTTGCCTATGTCCTTTCTAAATCTAAATTTATCCAATTTAAATCCGTTATTTCTGGTTCTTACTTGGTTCGATATCCTCAGTATTTTATTAATATCTCCTTTGTTTATGCCCATCATCCACTTGTACACCTCGATGATATCTCCCCTCATTCTACGTCTCTCCAGAGAGTGGAGATTCAATGCTCTAAGTCTATCTTTATACGGGAGATTTCTTATACAGTAAATCATTTTAGTCATTCTTCTTTGTATGTTCTCCAATGAATCTATATCCATCCTGTAGTAAGGAGACCAAAACTGAGCTGCATAATCCAAATGAGGTCTCACTAGTGATGTATAGAGCTGTAAAATAACTTTTGGACTTCTGTTGCTTATACTTCTTGAAATAAATCCTAGTAATCTGTTAGCCTTATTGCGCACACTTAGGGACTGTTGTCTTGGCTTTAGATTCCTGCTTACCATGACTCCCAAGTCTTTTTCACATTCTGTATGATCAAGCTCTACTTCACCTAGTTTATAAATTCGAGGGATATTTTCATTACCAAGGACTAGTACCTTACACTTGTCCACATTGAACTTCATCTGCCACTTTTCAGACCAAGACATTAATTTGTCCAAATCCTCCTGGAGTTCACTGGTATCCTCCTCAGAATGAATCATACGGCCTATTTTTGTATCATCAGCAAATTTACTCATGTCAGGTACCTACTTACTGCTAGGTGAACAGGGGCAGCAGGTGAAAGGAAATATGTTGTACTTCTCCACTCGTCCCTGGGTTGAACCCGGTCCTTGGTTGTGATCCTCATCTTCAAGTAATTTATTACCTCCCAACTCTCTCAAACCTTTTCAGGACCTACTTCAGTGACAACGTTTCAGCAGTTTTCCCCTTCATTGGATCAAACCTGTTTACCTACCCTAGCTCTTTCTAATGAATATAATAATAATAATTATAATATAATAATAATAGTGATAATAATTATTATTATAATTATAATATTAATAGTGAAAATAATAATGATTATTATTATTATTATTATAATATTAAGTGATAATAATAATAATAATAATAATAATAATAATAATAATAATAATAATAACCTCAGACATTCCTTCCTCTTCTCACAGTTCCAGTTTTCTTTATATAAGGGTCAATGAATAATCCACATGGGTGTAACTTAGGGAATGGACAAAATGCAGCTAGTTGACAACATCCGGTTGGCCAAGGAATTCAGTCCGACCCTGCCACTATGTCTTGCAATTCGGGACAATTTAGTGTCTCCAGCTTAAGGAAGGATTCATTTTGATTTAATTATGTCCTTATCAGAAGCTGGCGTTGGGCAGTCATAGCAGCAACACCTGGTAATGCTTGACTCACTTAATATAGTTAGATCTGGTTTATATTTCAGCTTGAGTTCCCACAGCTGAATGTTGTGAAGTAGTTCTCTGATGTAGCATTTGTTGTTATCATGGAGAACATGAACCAACTCAGTTCTGAACTGCCAGGAAGATCATCCTTTGTATATTTAACTCACGTACAAAGCATTCTTTGTAGCTGAGAACTGTTCGTTAGTGTATCAAAGTGGTATCAACGACAGATGCTAAATCAGAGATACACTTTACATCATTCATTGTATACCTGGAGGGTGGAAATAAATGGTATAAAATACCGACACAATGGAAATATAAACACATAAGCAGTATAATGTGATCCTTTATTGACAGCGTTTCGCCCACTCAGTGGGCTTTATCAAGTCACAAACAGATCTGTTTGTGACTTGATAAAGCCCACTATGTGGGCGAAAAGTTGTCAATAAAGGATCACATTATACTGCTTATGTGTTTATATTTCCATACCTGGAGGGTGTTCGGGGATCAACGCTCCCTGCGACCCGGTCCATGACCAGGCCTCCTGGTATTTATAGCAGAATTATTTCTTGTGTCTCGTCAGTTAGTAAACAAGAGGTTAGTTCACCTTTAAACTTTACTGCAGTTTAATGTTTGTGACGAAAACTTCAAAAAAATTTTTTGGTTACTACTTTATTTTCATTCTGAATTTACTTGTTCCTTGGTTTACTTGTTGTTTGGTTTACTTGTTGTTTGGTTTACTTGTTGCTTCCAAGATTTCAAAACGATCGAAATAATTTGTCCTTATTCACGTATCCTGTTGATGTTGATATAGGTCCAGTTGACCTTCGGCTCGAGCGTTTTGACCTTCAGTTCGATTCATTGTTTTTTGGAGCAATTCAAGTCACTGACGTTATCCAGGTTGTGGGTATTTTTCAAAATTAAAAACTGGTTCTGGAAGGATGCTTGAAATGGTTGGGTCAGCATAGATATGTAAACAGACATTTTCTGTGACGAAATTGAACAAACATATATCATCTCCCTTGTATGATTTCATATACTATTCGACCCTAAAGCGCAGCGGTGTATGACCCAGGTGGGTTTAGCGCTTAGTTTTGATTATAATAATAATAATCGACCCTAAAGCAGTACTTAAGAGTGTAACAACGAAGACTACAACAGGCTTGGACAGTTTGGTTAGCACACATTAGCGCTCTCGTTCTTACCATTGACAGCTTCTTGATGTTTCAACAACAATTTTGGTGTACAAATGTAAGATTTGAATATGAGCCATTAATAAATATATATATTTTAACGTCGACAGAAGAGTGTTGCTCACGAAGCTTATCTAAGCTGGTGATGTGGCTCACGAAGCTTATCTAAGCTGGTGATGTCGCCCACGAAGCTAATCTAAACTGGTGATGTGACTCACGAAGCTTATCTAAGCTGGTGATGTGACTCACGAAGCTTATCTAAGCTGGTGATGTGACTCACGAAGCTTATCTAAGCTGGTGATGTGACTCACGAAGCTTATCTAAGCTGGTGATGTGACTCACGAAGCTTATCTAAGCTGGTGAAACGACCTGCCCAGTCAAAATCATTGGCCGCTTTCGGACTCAAGCTTCCACAGAAATCGTAAACGTTTTAACATTTTTGGTATTTTAAAAAAAGAATAAACGGGCGACATCAGTGTTTTTAAGATATTAATGGGACGATGTCGGTGTTTGAAGAAGAGTAAGGGCATAATATCGGTATTTGAAAAAGGCGAAAGGAAGCGATATCGATATTTTGTAGAAGAGGAATGGGACGCTATCGTTATTTTAAAGAATAAAACTACGATATTGATGTTTTTGAAAAAATTACAAAGTGATATCAACGTTTTAAAGGTTAATAAAAAAAGACATCTACTTTAAAAAAAATTATAAAAATTTCCAAAAAATTAAAAATATAGTAATGCAAATCTTAACTAGTTTACTAGTTAAGATTGAGGAAGAGAGGCAGTGGATACTACCGCCTCTTTGCACCTACTGCCCTTATTAACCTAGATGGAATAGGTACCTCGGTGTTTGTCTCTTTAGACCTACTACCCTTATTCACCTAGATGGAATAGGTATCTCTTTGTTAGTCTATAACTACTGCCATTATTAACCTAGATGGAATAGGTACCACGGTGTTAGTCTCTTTATAACTACTGCCATTATTCACCTAGATGGAATAGGTACCTCGGTGTTAGTCTCTACTGCCCTTATTCACTTAGCAAGAATAAGTTGATACCTGGGTATTAATCGACTGTTGTGAGTGTCATCCTGGGGAAAGCAGACATCTCACCTCAGAGTGAAATGTTGTCCAGATACATGTGCTTGAAACTCTGCTACTGTAACTACAGTAGCATAATTCTGCTTATGTAACTTCAACCACTGAAGATGGGATACCACCAACACAGACCTGCTGCTGTAACAACATACACTGAAGATGGGACACCACCAACACAGACCTGCTCCTGTAACAACAAACACTGAAGATGGGATACCACCAACACAGACCTGCTGCTGTAACAACAAACACTGAAGATGGGACACCACCAACACAGACCTGCTCCTATAACAACACTGAAGATGGGACACCACCAACACAGACCTGCTGCTGTAACAACAAACACTGAAGATGGGACACCACCAACACAGACCTGCTGCTGTAACAACAAACACTGAAGATGGGATACCACCAACACAGACCTGCTGATGTAACAACAAACACTGAAGATGGGACACCACCAACACAGACCTGCTGCTGTAACAACAAACACTGAAGATAGGACACCACCAACACAGACCTGCTGCTGTAACAACAAACACTGAAGATGGGATACCACCAACACAGACCTGCTGATGTAAAAACAAACACTGAAGATGGGACACCACCAAGACAGACCTGCTGCTGTAACAACAAACACTGAAGATGGGACACCACCAAGACAGACCTGCTGCTGTAACAACATACAGTGAAGATGGGACACCACCAAGACAGACCTGCTGCTGTAACAACATACAGTGAAGATGGGACACCACCAAGACAGACCTGCTGCTGTAACAACATACAGAGAAGATGGGACACCACCAACACAGACCTGCTGCTGTAACAACATACAGTGAAGATGGGACACCACCAACACAGACCTGCTCCTGTAACAACAAACACTGAAGATGGGACACCACCAACACAGACCTGCTGCTGTAACAACATACAGTGAAGATGGGACACCACCAACACAGACCTGCTCCTGTAACAACAAACACTGAAGATGGGACACCACCAACACAGACCTGCTGCTGTAACAACATACAGTGAAGATGGGACACCACCAACACAGACCTGCTGCTGTAACAACAAACACTGAAGATGGGACACCACCAACACAGACCTGCTCCTGTAACAACATACAGTGAAGATGGGACACCACCAACACAGACCTGCTCCTGTAACAACATACAGTGAAGATGGGACACCACCAAGACAGACCTGCTGCTGTAACAACAAACACTGAAGATGGGACACCACCAACACAGACCTGCTGCTGTAACAACAAACACTGAAGATGGGACACCACCAACACAGACCTGCTCCTGTAACAACAAACACTGAAGATGGGACACCACCAACACAGACCTGCTCCTGTAACAACATACAGTGAAGATGGGACACCACCAACACAGACCTGCAGCTGTAACAACAAACACTGAAGATGGGACACCACCAACACAGACCTGCTCCTGTAACAGCATACAGTGAAGATGGGACACCACCAACACAGACCTGCTGCTGTAACAACATACAGTGAAGATGGGACACCACCAACACGGACCTGCTGCTGTAACAACATACAGTGAAGATGGGACACCACCAACACAGACCTGCTGCTGTAACAACAAACACTGAAGATGGGACACCACCAACACAGACCTGCTCCTGTAACAACAAACACTGAAGATGGGACACCACCAACACAGACCTGCTGCTGTAACAACATACAGTGAAGATGGGACACCACCAACACAGACCTGCTGCTGTAACAACATA
>WNWK01003212.1:117500-125000 GCA_009830355.1 Cherax destructor | reverse complement strand
AGGATCTAACCAGGACTAAATCCAAGCACCATGAACCAGTCAACGCAGGGTCTACACTATACCCTGTGGAGGCTGCGACAGAATTTATGTAGGAGAAACAGCAAGAAACTCGAAACACGCATCAATGAACACATTAATGCATGCAGAAACGATAACCTGAACAACGCCTGCGTACAACACCGAAATTCCAACAATCATCTCATGAAATTCAAAGACGCCCGACTAGTAATCAAAGAAACTAATTTCCGTAGACGCAAATGCCTTGAATCAGCACTTATCTCTGTTTCTAACACAATTAAACAAAACAAAGGCAGCTTCACCATCTCTGAAGTCTTAGCAAGAATCCTCCTGAAAACAGTTAACCATACCATCACATAGTCTCTCCTGCTAATTCAACACAAGCACATCGTAGATGTGGAACACTCCTACAGGCCTTCTATATTTCAACCTCCAGCATAAAATATTTGTCTAACCTATTGTTATACTACCCAAGTATTTGTTTTATCACCTTTTACTCATGTGCATATTGATTGTTCTACCTTATTGTATTACTACTACTACTACTTATCACTACTACCTCGACCACCACTAGTATTTCACCTCACTTTGAGAGTATATAATAGCCCACTGTGTCCATGTAACGCTTGTAACGGCTTGAGAAAGCTCCTGGAGAGCGAAACGTTGCCACAATAAAATGTCACATTAGTTGCATTTGTGTCCTTTTACTTAACAGTAATTTGATAGTATGGACTTATTCCCGTTATTTGAAGATGGGAGTTGCATTTGCCATCTTCCACATCTTCTACACGAGACTCGTTTTGAGTAATATACTGAAACAGGCTAATTACCTGGAGTTTACCTGGAGAGAATTCCAGGGGTCAACGCCCCTGCGGCCCGGTCTGTGACCAGGTTCACTATGTTCCGTCTTGCGCTGTTTAAGTACCCTTGAAAACATTTCGTCAGGGCCCGGGTTCATATTACCCTTTAACTCTCCACCTGTTTGATAACCAGCTTCCTTGTGACTGTCATGTAATTAAATTTGTTTTCTCAGACTATAATTTTTAATTTATAGAATATCATATCTGTCTTGTGTGAAGATATACAGGAAATAACTGTTAATCAGCTAGCGCGTTTTCAACTCTTTATTTACAAGGTGTCCAAACATTATTATTGTACAGATGCAGACACTGGTGTCATCCACAAGTGTCAAGTTGGTGGATGAGGCAGACACTGGTGTCATCCACAAGTGTCAAGTTGGTGGATGTGGCAGACACTGGTGTCATCCACAAGTGTCAAGTTGGTGGATGTGGCAGACACTGGTGTCATCCACAAGTGTCAAGTTGGTGGATGAGGCAGACACTGGTGTCATCCACAAGTGTCAAGTTGGTGGATGAGGCAGACACTGGTGTCATCCACAAGTGTCAAGTTGGTGGATGAGGCAGACACTGGTGTCATCCACAAGTGTCAAGTTGGTGGATGAGGCAGACACTGGTGTCATCCACAAGTGTCAAGTTGGTGGATGAGGCAGACACTGGTGTCATCCACAAGTGTCAAGTTGAGTGGATGTGGCAGACACTGGTGTCATCCACAAGTGTCAAGTTGGTGGATGAGGCAGACACTGGTGTCATCCACAAGTGTCAAGTTGGTGGATGAGGCAGACACTGGTGTCATCCACAAGTGTCAAGTTGGTGGATGAGGCAGACACTGGTGTCATCCACAAGTGTCAAGTTGGTGGATGAGGCAGACACTGGTGTCATCCACAAGTGTCAAGTTGGTGGATGAGGTAGACACTGGTGTCATCCACAAGTGTCAAGTTGGTGGATGAGGCAGACACTGGTGTCATCCACAAGTGTCAAGTTGGTGGATGAGGCAGACACTGGAGTCATCCACAAGTGTCAAGTTGGTGGATGTGGCAGACACTGGTGTCATCCACAAGTGTCAAGTTGGTGGATGAGGCAGACACTGGTGTCATCCACAAGTGTCAAGTTGAGTGGATCTGGCAGATACTGGTGTCATCCACAAGTGTCAAGTTGGTGGATGAGGCAGACACTGGTGTCATCCACAAGTGTCAAGATGGTGGATGTGGCAGACACTGGTGTCATCCACAAGTGTCAAGTTGGTGGATGTGGCAGACACTGGTGTCATCCACATGTGTCTAGTTGGTGGATGTGGCAGACACTGGTGTCATCCACAAGTGTCAAGTTGGTGGATGAGGCAGACACTGGTGTCATCCACAAGTGTCAAGTTGGTGGATGAGGCAGACACTGGTGTCATCCACAAGTGTCAAGTTGGTGGATGAGGCAGACACTGGTGTCATCCACAAGTGTCAAGTTGGTGGATGAGGTAGACACTGGTGTCATCCACAAGTGTCAAGTTGGTGGATGAGGCAGACACTGGTGTCATCCACAAGTGTCAAGTTGGTGGATGAGGCAGACACTGGAGTCATCCACAAGTGTCAAGTTGGTGGATGTGGCAGACACTGGTGTCATCCACAAGTGTCAAGTTGGTGGATGAGGCAGACACTGGTGTCATCCACAAGTGTCAAGTTGAGTGGATCTGGCAGATACTGGTGTCATCCACAAGTGTCAAGTTGGTGGATGAGGCAGACACTGGTGTCATCCACAAGTGTCAAGATGGTGGATGTGGCAGACACTGGTGTCATCCACAAGTGTCAAGTTGGTGGATGTGGCAGACACTGGTGTCATCCACATGTGTCTAGTTGGTGGATGTGGCAAACACTGGTGTCATCCACAAGTGTCAAGTTGGTGGATGAGGCAGACACTGGTGTCATCCACAAGTGTCAAGTTGGTGGATGAGGCAGACACTGGTGTCATCCACAAGTGTCAAGTTGGTGGATGAGGCAGACACTGGTGTCATCCACAAGTGTCAAGTTGGTGGATGAGGCAGACACTGGTGTCATCCACAAGTGTCAAGTTGGTGGATGAGGCAGACACTGGTGTCATCCACAAGTGTCAAGTTGGTGGATGAGGCAGACACTGGTGTCATCCACAAGTGTCAAGTTGGTGGATGAGGCAGACACTGGTGTCATCCACAAGTGTCAAGTTGGTGGATGAGGCAGACACTGGTGTCATCCACAAGTGTCAAGTTGGTGGATGTGGCAGACACTGGTGTCATCCACAAGTGTCAAGTTGAGTGGATGTGGCAGACACTGGTGTCATCCACATTTGTCTAGTTGGTGGATGTGGCAGACACTGGTGTCATCCACAAGTATGAAGTTGGTGGATGTGGCATACACTGGTGTCATCCACATGTGTCAAGTTGAGTGGATGTGGCATACACTGGTGTCATCCACAAGTGTCAAGTTGGTGGATGTGGTAGACACTGGTGTCATCCACAAGTGTCAAGTTGGTGGATGTGGTAGACACTGGTGCCATCCACAAGTATTTATGGAAGAGTAACCTTTATTATACAACTTTCCACCCACAGTGTGGTTTTTATCACCCACAGTGTGGTGTTATCACCCACAGTGGGTTTTTTATCACCCACAGTGTGGTGTTATCACCCACAGTGTGGTTTTTATCACCCATAGTGTGGTTTTTATCACCCACAGTGTGGTTTTATCACCCACAGTGTGGTGTTATCACCCACAGTGTGGTGTTATCACCCACAGTGTAGTTTTTATCACCCACAGTGCGGTATTATCACTCACAGTGTGGTGTTATCACCCACAGTGTGGTGTTATCACCCACAGTGTGGTATTATCACCCACAGTGTGGGTTGACCACCCACAGTGTGGTGTTATCACCCACACTGTGGGTTTATCACCCACAGTGTGGTGTTATCACCCAGGATGGGGTGTTACCAGTGACTTCGTCAAGCCTCGCTATGAGTTATAAAAGTACGTAAACAATAAATCTTGTACCCACTAATTAATCATTAGAAGGAAGCCAGGTGGCGAGCGACTGGAAACTAGCAAATGTTACACCAATATTTAGAAAGGGAGACAAGACTTGTTGCCTCAGCTATCATCCCGGCAGTTTAACATCAGTTTTAGGTAAACAAATGATATTTGGGACCAGATAGATAAGTTTTTGGAACATAAATCCTGGAAATCTATATGGATTTTGCAACAAAAGTTCCTGTCGGACTAACTTTTTTTTTTTATTATTTACATATAAACCCTGGACGAAAAATTCCAACAGATGTTTGTATATCTAGATTACTATAAAGCATTCAACAAAGTACGATATCAAACATGAAAATAAAGGTGCGTGGTATAGGAGACAATCTTTAGTAACTGTGATGTTGGTAACTGTAGTGGTGGTTTTAGTAGCTGTGGTGGTGGTGGTTAGGTGTTGGTTTCTGTGCTGGAGTGATGTTAATAACTGTGGTGGTGGTATTAGTAGCTGTGGTGGTGATGATGGTGGTAGTAGCTGAGAAGGTGGTGTTGTTAGTCGTTATGGTGGTGGTAGTGGTATTAGTAGCTTTGTTAGCGGTTTAGGTGATGGTGGCAGTTGCTGAGGTGGTAGTGGTGGCGGCGGTGATGGTATTAGTAGCTGTAGTGGTGGTGATGGTGGTATTAGTAGCTGTGTTAGTGGTGGTGGTTGTGGTAGTGTAGTTAACACTCTCCCTCAGGCCTCCACTAACTCCCTCTTCCTCGCCTCAAGACGTGGGCGGTGCCTCATGTGTATGCATAAGCTTTTCATCATACAAATTACGATATCATTATTTCCCACCAGGGTAGGAACGGTTCAAAGCACTTAACTTGTGATGAGCTCCGTGTAGCTCCCACCTCGCCTTACTCCTCCATATTTACTCTCTTTCTACCTTATTTTACTACTTTATATATCTTTTATAAATCTCTGGAGTGTATGACAAGTGGTAATTGCTTAGATTGGGTTCAGTTTTATTCTGTAAGGGCTAGGATTGCCATATGCGTTCATTATATCGCTGAATTTCGAGCAGGAAGAGTCGGGCAGCTGTCTGCGAGGTCTGGGTTACCCACCAACTATTAATCTTGGCGGGTATTCCACTATTCATCAGGGCTTGGCCAATCAGCGCGAGGGATGAGCCGTTACGGTCTGACGGATAATCCTCATTGGTGGATACCCGAGTGACGTAAGCCAGCGGCCTGGCCAATAAGCGATGCACCGTGGCCATGTTTTATCGGTGGGCCTCGGGCAGCCTAGCGGGCACCCAGCGGTAATTTTAGTTTTTTTCCAGTTTTACGATGGGCTTTAAAAGTCTTTCCTTGTTTTTTCATCCCAGCAAATTGATCCAGAAGATAATTAAGTAATATGAACTTGTAGATTATCTTTTCATTTGCAGATAGTAGTGTGGGAAGCTATAATAAGCTAGCATGTCGGCGACACAAACACACACACAGCGGTCACCTTACATCCGTATCAAAGAATCCCTGGTAGGCGATGGATCAACAAAGGGGAAGCAAGGGTGTGGGGGCCGGGGAGGTGAAGGGGTTAAGACACGGTGGTTAATTGCTTTATAAGCTCGAATTGAGCGATAGGAGATAATGTCTGCGTTGACTTCCACACCTGAAACAGTCATCAGAGGTTCGAGCAGCCTGGACAAGAGGAATGCAGTAAGTTCTGGTGCAGACGTTGGCTACGTAATGATTAGGAAAGAGGAGGCCAAACAGCCAGCCTGCCAGGCACACACACGCTGACATATCAATTCCCCTGACGCCTGTGTCTCTCCCTCCTGCCTTAGTAATGACTTTTTTCCATTACGCCTTTGCATATATTTAGAGACAGTCGAGGTTAAGATAGGCATTTAGAAGTCATTTAACATCAGACACAGCTCGGCACGTACAGGGGCTGAAAGCTTAAATTAAGTCATACGAATCTAAGACATAGATATCAGAGGTACATATTTACTTCCCCCAGTATTGGATTACATACAAAAACTAGTCGTGGGGGTAGACACAGACGCTGTGATGGGGTCTCACTAGGTCTGCAACACATTGTTTCGGAGACATACAAATATGCCTAATTGCAGTGCGCACCAGAAATGATAAATACAGCGAGCGCAGCCTTCACCGTAAGGTAAATTACGGACCCTGTGTTCAGACCCTTTTCGTAATGATAAGCCAACTAACATGTTCCCGGGTGAATTCTGGAGGCCAGCTGCTGGAGGAGTCTGCTTCTTATGAAATATGTTGACACACAAACATACACGCGCACGCACGCACACACGCACGAGCACGCACACACACACACACACACACACACATACACACAAACACACACACACACACACAACGCAATTCTTATGTGTCTATCGATTAGTGCCTTTGACATTTGGTAACCAGCTAACACATACACACACACACACATTAGGAAACAAATAGGAAAAGAGAGAGAAGTGAGAGACTAAAGTGTAAAGACTGTAAGGACAGAGAGAGAGAGAGAGGTGGCGGAGGGATGGAGGGAGAGGGAGGGTGCATCAACTATCACGACCGCTGCAGCCCTCAACCACACCAGCAGCTGCAGGGCAGAACTGCCGCCGCCTCCACACAACGAACAAAGAATGCCACCTACCCAACCACTCAGACACTCAGCCACCCAGCCACTCAGCCACTTAGCCACTCAGCCACTTAGCTACCCAGCCACTCAGCCACTTAGCCACCCAGCCACCTAGTCACTCAGCTACCAATTCACTTAGCCACCCAACAACTCAGCCACCCAGCAATTCAACCACCCAACAATTCACCCACCCAGCAGTTCACCCACCCAACAACTCAACCACCCAGCCACACAACAGCCCATTAATTCAGCCATCCAGTAATTGAATCACCCAGCAGTTCAGCAACACAGTCACCCAGCAACTCAACCTGTCAGCCACACAGTCACCCAGCAACTCAACCTGTCAGCCATACAGTCACCCAGCAACTCAACCTGTCAGCCACACAGTCACCCAGCAACTCAACCTGTAAGCCACACGTCACACAGCAACTCAACCTGTCAGCCACACAGTCACCCAGCAACTCAACCTGTCAGCCACACAGTCACCCAGCAACTCAACCTGTCAGCCACACGTCACACAGCAACTCAACCTGTCAGCCACACAGTCACCCAGCAACTCAACCTGTCAGCCACACAGTCACCCAGCCACCAGCCACCCCAGCAACTCAACCTGTCAGCCACACGTCACCCAGCAACTCAACCTGTCAGCCACACAGTCACCCAGCAACTCAACCTGTCAGCCACACGTCACCCATCAACTCAACCTATCAGCCACACAGTCACCCAGCAACTCAACCTGTCAGCCACACAGTCACCCAGCAACTCAACCTGTCAGCCACACAGTAACTCAACCTGTCAGCCACACAGTCACCCAGCAACTCAACCTGTCAGCCACACAGTCACCCAGCAACTCAACCTGTCAGCCACACAGTCACCCAGCAACTCAACCTGTCAGACACACAGCCACCCAGTCACTCAACCTGTCAGCCACACAGTCACCAGCAACTCATCCTGTCAGCCACACGTCACACAGCAACTCAACCTGTCAGCCACACAC
>WNWK01003212.1:37500-112500 GCA_009830355.1 Cherax destructor | reverse complement strand
CCCAGATTTATTATGGAAGGAAAATTTATATACATGAATTTTCTTTTTGGTTTGTGTCTCGGGGAAATGTATATATTCACCATTGAATATTAGACACAGTGTTGAAACTGACTCAGAAATGTTCGCTAATGATATCTATTTGTTTGTAGTATTGGATGCCAAGAGTTCAAGAAATGTTTAATGTCTTTCAGAAGGAAAAAAAGGTTCAGATATATGGAGATTAAAATCTACATACATATATTTTATATTCCGCAACAGCTCTCCAGTGTATAATGTGAAATGATACGGATATATATATATATATATATATATATATATATATATATATATATATATATATATATATATATATATATATATATTTATATTATATTATATATTTATATATATATATATATATATTATATATATATATATATATATATATATATATATATATATATATATATATAAGGGAAAGATGTTAAGCTTTATTCTTAGGACTTTGAATATTTTCTTCTTTTATCACGTCTTTGCCTTTCGACGTATTTATAAATGAAAAAAAGTATCGAGGTAAAAGTTAACTATTGCATAAATGAAAAGTTTATAAGAAGAATGTCGTCGTAGACCATGTAACAAGTGGGGGTCCCTTAAGGATCAGTACTCCTTACCCATGATGATTTTAATCTAAAAACATCAACCAGGAAGAATAGGTCAGTGCATATGTTTGATGCTGGTGAACAATAATTGATCCAAGGAATTGTAACTCAGCCCTTAGATCGAATCTCATTATTCCCCAAGTGTTGTGTGACTCCTACGAGTTTATCACTTCTCTGTTAGGAAGGGTTAAACAAATTGAGGAAGTGGGGTAAAAAAATAAATGATGTAATTAAATGATGATTAATGACCCTTAATAAGAGAGGATGATAGTGAAATGAACTTGGGATATACATATATATATATATATATATATATATATATATATATATATATATATATATATATATATATATATATATATATATATACATATACATATACATACATTACCGCATCGGCCGTTTCCCACCAAGGCAGGGTGGCCCGAAAAAGAAAAACTTTCATCATCATTCACTCCATGTCTTGCCAGAGGCAAAAACAGCCACGGGTGGAGTTGAACGATAGCTCTAGGCCTTTCGTGTTGCAATCACTACATCTTCAGAAGATTGCTGTATTGCAGAAATGAGTAGGATTAAGAATATACGTTTGTTTGTGATAGGAGTCTTGTGGGAAAGGGAGACGTGTCAGTCCCACAGTGTGGGGATTCTCACTTAATATCAGAGCTGGGATGTACTTTCTTAGTGCAGACTTGTTTATTCAATCAGGTTTAGGTTGTCATTATGTTATCTTGGGCTGTTGCTCGATTAATGCTGCTTCCTTGGTTTAATTATTGTAACTATCTTCCACTTTGTGAGTTATAGCTGCATCTTCCCAGTTGATGGTGTGACTGAAATATTTGGTGTGCTGGAAGATTGGAGAATGTCCCTGTAGGGTACCTGGCAGATCGCTTGTGTTCCGTTATCTTTGATCATAAGTTCCTCGCACTCGCATCGATGTGAAGGAACACATTGTTGTTGTCGGGTACTTGGTAAACACTTGGTATTTTCCCAGTGACAGTTTTCTTGTAGTTCTTGTTGACTCAGTGGAAAAGGACACTTGTTTACATTTCAGGACATTCATTAATTAAAGGAAACGTTTCGTTACTAGTGACTTCATTAGTAACTCGTGGCGAAACTTTTTTCGGAATCAGCATACCATCTACAGTCTTGAAGAAACAGTTACCAGTGTGTTAAGACGGGAGAAAGTGAGACAGGTCTTTTTTTTTTTTTTTTTTGCTGTTTCCAAAATATTAATAAACGATTGGAACTTGTTCAAGGAATGGTCGGAGATCGTCAGTGTCCACTTAAAAATCCACTTGCAGTTTACTTCACTACCTCTCCCACTTTGAAACCCACTTGAAGAGTATTCACCTACCCTCCACTTAGACGCCCATTAGAGTATTCGCTAACCATCGCCCTCAGCTTGAAAAAAACAAAAAATCTTGAAGGTTTCTCTTTAAGTTTTAGAAAGTTCACTAATGGTGTTCGTGCGGCCGTTGGGTGAACTAAGTATTGTGTTTCTCGTTATGGCGGAAACACAATACTTAGTTATGCATATATTCATTGGCGTTTTGAAAGTAAATGCCTTGCTGCCCACAATACTCAAGAAAAGACTCGCTGAAGAACAAGAGTTTTTTGCTCGGTCAACGTTTCCCGCTGTGTAGATCTTTTTTCATGTCACAACTTCATCTCCACAGGTCGAAACGTTTCATAATGTCTCTCTTCTTCATCATTCATGGTTTGTGATAATAGATTCTTGACGGGGGTGAGGATATCTTGGCTGGTCCTTGACGGGGGTGAGGATATCTTAGCTGGTTCTTGACGTGGGTGAGGATATCTTAGCTGGTTCTTGACGGGGGTGAGGATATCTTGGCTGGTTCTTGACGGGGGTGAGGATATCTTAGCTGGTTCTTGACGGGGGTGAGGATATCTTAGCTGGTCCTTGACGGGGGTGAGGATATCTTAGCTGGTTCTTGAGGGGGGTGAGGATATCTTAGCTGGTCCTTGACGGGGTGAGGATATATTGGCTGGTCCTTGACGGGGTGAGGATATCTTAGCTGGTCCTTGACGGGGTGAGGATATCTTGGCTGGTCCTTGACGGGGTGAGGATATCTTAGCTGGTCCTTGACGGGGTGAGGATATCTTGGCTGGTCCTTGACGGGGGTGAGGATATCTTGGCTGGTCCTTGACGGGGGTGAGGATATCTTAGCTGGTCCTTGACGGGGGTGAGGATATCTTGGCTGGTCCTTGACGGGGTGAGGATATCTTGGCTGGTCCTTGACAGGGGTGAGGATATATTGGCTGGTCCTTGACGGGGTGAGGATATCTTGGCTGGTCCTTGACGGGGTGAGGATATCTTAGCTGGTCCTTGACGGGGGTGAGGATATCTTAGCTGGTTCTTGACGGGGTGAGGATATCTTAGCTGGTCCTTGACGGGGTGAGGATATCTTGGCTGGTCTTTGACGGGGTGAGGATATCTTAGCTGGTCCTTGACGGGGTGAGGATATCTTGGCTGGTCCTTGACGGGGGTGAGGATATCTTAGCTGGTCCTTGACGGGGGTGAGGATATCTTAGCTGGTTCTTGACGGGGTGAGGATATCTTAGCTGGTCCTTGACGGGGTGAGGATATCTTAGCTGGTCCTTGACGGGGTGAGGATATCTTAGCTGGTCCTTGACGGGGGTGAGGATATCTTAGCTGATCCTTGACGGGGGGTGAGGATATCTTAGCTGGTTCTTGACGGGGGTGAGGATATCTTAGCTGGTCCTTGACGAAGGGTGAGGATATCTTAGCTGGTCCTTGACGGGGGTGAGGATATCTTAGCTGGTCCTTGACGGGGGTGAGGATAAACAAGTAAGAGACATGCAACAGTTGTGCATCTTGTTGAAACGTTTCACCTACACAGTAGGCGTAAATATGACTGAAGAAGCCTACCGTGTAGGCGAAACGTTTCAGCAATAATGATACCCAACTGTTGTATATGTGTCTTGCTCATCAACTTGTCGCTATTCTATATAATTGTCAAAATTATACATTGGGTAAGGCTGTCCTAGCAGCTTTCCTAGAACATTAATAAAACCAATTAGTGTAATACTATGTAAAAAATAGATATTTAGTGTTTGTCTTTCAATTTAATAATACACGAGACAGAATGGAGAGAGAGAGAGAGAGAGAGAGAGTAGAGACTGAGAAAGAGTTTAAACATGATGAAGAGTTTTGACGTTTTAAACCACTGCCACGTCTTCACACTGGTAAGACATGCGAGACATATTAAACTACATTGAACAGTATAGAGTGTGTGACAGATAATTATCCCGTGGACGAGTCTAGCCTGGGAAAATAACCAAGCAAATACTTCTCTTAAAATATTCCTGAGCTCACTCAAGACTAAAATAGTAGAGTCGTTTATAAGACTCCTGCTTCCGGTCCCAGGCAGGATTTCTCGTCTTTCTCCTGCTCTCCTCTCTCTCTCTCTCTCTCTCTCTCTCTCTCTCTCTCTCTCTCTCTCTCTCTCTCTCTCTCTCTCTCTCTCCACACACACAAACACACACACACACGGTTTCCAAGGACGTATGATCGGGCCCTAGAGGTCAAGAATCAGTTAATTCATCCGTGAGCTATAACTCAACCCCTGCAAACACAACTAGGTGAATATTAGTAGTGTTGAATAGCATATGTACATTGGCTCCACAATTGTGCAATCAGAGAATGAAATTGGTATCAGACGAGTGTGTTAATAGCAGTACGTGTAGACAATAACAGTTGCAGTACTCCTTCCCCAAAATAGGGTGTGTTTGAGAGGTGTTTCGATGGTATAAGCACACTACGCCAAAAGTACAAAAGGCTTATCAGATGATTTGTGTCTGGGAGGAGAATATGGCAGGACAACAAGGAGTTGTGTGTAATGGGGTGGAGTTGGTCCATCCATCGTGTTGTTTAGGGCGGAAATTGGCCGTTGTCCTGTCGCCAAGACCCACATTGTGCATGCATTATCTCCTGATATCTCTATGCAAATTGTAATTTATAATGTGAAAAATGGCGTATTTTACGCTGCAGTACGGAAGATATTGACTGTAATTGGGGAACACTGTTTGGCGGTGATAACTATTGTTTTCCACGTGAAGTAGATGCAATACTGTGTGCCGCTGCATGCTGATGTTGATGTTGCTGCAGCAACATCTTCAGCTACAGCAGCAACACACCTCCAGTTTTGATTGACGTGTGTGTGTGTTAAAGGGGTGTGGGTCCAATTAAGTGTTGCATGGTGAGTGTGAAACATACTAAGAGGTAAGTGCTGAGCACTTGGCAGGCAAGTGAGTGTGCTGGTTCACAGTACAGGTAAGTGGTCTTCACGATTTCAGGAGTTGCATATAGATACACTCAGGGTGTATCCATCGCGCCGTGGCTGACACCCACTGAGATAATATCATCTTAAGTATGCTACCTGTGTTGTGCTGTTCTTCCTTGCTCCAGGTGAACACACACACACACACACACACACACACACACACACACACACACACACACACACACACACACACACACACACACACACACACACAACACACACACACATACACAAACACAAGATCCATACATAGCTTTAAGAAGAGTTATGATAAAGCTCATGGAGCAGGAAGAGTGACCTAGTATCGGCCAGTGAAGAGGCTGGGTCAGGAGCTGTGAATCGACCCCTGCAACCACAACTAGATGAGTACACACACACACACATACATGTGAGACAGGTTTAAATACTGGATAATACTGCAGTGTAAAAATCAGGTTTGATTCAAAGAAGAGGAGGGTATCTCTAATTCACTGGATTAAGAGCCTTTCGTTAGTATGATAGCAGTGACTGGAATCAGCTGGCGAAGGTTCACCGCTTTTGTGAACTCAAATCACTGTTACCAATATCACCAATGTCACCATCACCTCCACTGTCACTGTCACCGTCACCACTGTTACCATCACCACTATCACCATCACCACCGCTCACTGTCACCACCACTGTCACCATCACCACTGTCACTATCACCACCATCGTCACTATCGCCACCACACTCACCATGCCTACTATACTCATCACCATCAAACTCACCACCTATCACCAGCACCACCACACTCATCGCCATTGCCACCACACTCATAACCCATCACCATTGCACTCATCACCTTTTTCACCACCGCAAACTCATCATCCATCACCATCATATTACCATTAGCATCTCCTCTGTCATCAGCGTCACTATTATCAGCATCATTATCATCACTGTCAGCTATACATCACTCACGACCTGTCAATCAAGTCCAGCTGATGTCTTCCATTATTCTGCCATGATACATTTAATGTGACGTGTGTGTGTGTGTGTGTGTGTGTGTGTGTGTGTGCGTGCGTGTGTGTTTATGGTTGCATCAAGTATACCTCTCCACAACTCGTCGTTACTCCCGTTGTATTACTCACTGTGAATCTTGCAGTTATCCGAACCTGATTAACAAATAAATTTGGTCAGTGAGTTTCTTTACGCAGCCAATAACAATGCTGGACGTTGAATTACTATAGAGAGAAGCAGCATCTCTCCTCTGACACCACCTCTCCTATTCTGACATCAATATCTCAACTCTGACACCATCTCTCCTATTCTGACATCAATATCTCAACTCTGACACCATCTCTCCTATTCTGACATCAATATCTCAACTCTGACACCATATCTCCTATTCTGACATCAATATCTCAACTCTGACACCACCTCTCCTATTCTAACATCAATATCTCAACTCTGACACCACCTCTCCAATTCTGACATCAATATCTCAACACTGACACCATCTCTCCTATTCTGACATCAATATCTCAACTCTGACACCATCTCTCCTATTCTGACATCAATATCTCAACTCTGACACCACCTCTCCTATTCTGACATCAATATCTCAACTCTGACACCACCTCTCCTATTCTGACATCAATATCTCAACTCTGACACCACCTCTCCTATTCTGACATCAATATCTCAACTCTGACACCATCTCTCCTATTCTGACATCAATATCTCAACTCTGACACCACCTCTCCTATTCTGACATCAATATCTCAACTCTGACACCATCTCTCCTATTCTGACATCAATATCTCAACTCTGACACCATCTCTCCTATTCTGACATCAATATCTCAACTCTGACACCACCTCTCCTATTCTGACATCAATATCTCAACTCTGACACCATCTCTCCTATTCTGACTTCAATATCTCAACTCTGACACCATCTCTCCTATTCTGACATCAATATCTCAACTCTGACACCATCTCTCCTATTCTGACATCAATATCTCAACTCTGACACCTCCCGCTTTAGGGAGATTACGGCCCGGAAGTACGTGATTAAGTTATAAATCCGACTCTTAACTGTGACAAAAACAAATTCTGGAATGTTTTGCGATTTAGAGTAACAAAAATATTAATATAGGACTGATGAAAATATTACGAGTTTTAGTCTTGAAGTTGTAATTTGCTCGTAAGAGAAAGAAACCCACATGCAGAAAGATCGTAGAAGGAAGAAACTAAGAATCAAACGGATAAACGGGAAAATAAAGAAGTAAATTAATAGTTGACCTTTGCTTGTCCCATATTTGTAACTCACTGGGTTGGTTGGTTTATTGTGAAGACAAGACGCATGTTCCACAACAAACTTTTGTTGGGTCAACGCTTTTCTCCGTGTAGAGCTTCGTCATTTACTTGATACAGCTCTACACAGAGCGAAATGTTGTCCCAATAAAAACTCGTAGTACATCGTTTCTTCACTTTTCTCGAGTGCATGCCATGAGGATCCTGGTCGATGTATTGGGTTTAAGCCCACACGATGGGTATGGGGTGTATAATAAAGCTATCAAACTAAGCTTATCGACTAGGCAGAGGTTATTGATGTTGCATGTCACCTGTGCACCACCAGTCAAGGTTGCTTTAATTCCTAAAATATGGATTTGTGTAATCTTTTAGCGTTGCTACTACTGGTTCAGCGCTGTCCCGTGAATATAACAATAGACACTGAGAGATATACTCCTCTAACTGAATATATCCTAGTATGAGGGGTATCTCTTGTGGTATTATAGACCTTTGTCCTCCCTCGTTATTTGGTTAATAGGGGTTAAAGCCTACCGGCTACACTAGGGTCATTAAAGATCTGTATCTGGACGGTATTCCGGGGGTCAACGCCCCCGCTGCCCGGTTCAGGACCAAGCTTCGCAGTGGATCAGGGCCTGATCAACCAGGATGTTACTGGCGGCTGCACGCAATCCAACGTACGAACTACAGCCCAGCTGGTCAGGTACTGACTTTAGGTATCTCTCCAGTTCCCTCTTGAAGACATCTAGGGGTCTATTGGTAATTCCCTTATGCCTGGTGGGAGGCTGTTGAACAGTTTTGGGCCCTGGACACTTATTGTGTTTTCTCTTAGTGTACTCACGGAACCCTTGCTTTTCATTGGGGATATAGTGCACCGCCTGCCGAGTCTTCTTCTTTCATAGGGAGTGATTTCCGTGTGCATATTTGGGACTAGTCACTCGAGGATTTTCCAGATGTAAATTATGATGTATCTTTCTCACCTGCGTTCCAAGGAGTACAGGTCAAGGGATTTCAAACGGTCCCAGTAATTGAGGTGCTTGACTGTACTTATACATGCAGTGAAAGTTCTCTGTGTTCTCCAGATCTGCAATTTCGCCTGCCTTGGAAGGGGCCGTTAGTATACAACATGTAACCTGTTCAGCACATAGCCTGTTCGCCACCAGTCAAGAATACGTAATCGCTAAATTAGAGATTAAATTAAACTCTCAGTATATATATGCTGAGAGTTATACACCTCTCATTGTTTATATTCTGTTCCTCCCTCGTGATAGGTGTTATGATAGATAGTTGTGACCACGGACACTAGATCGCAGCACTGCTCGACGCCCCGCTGACACCCACCACACCGTCTTCACAGGTAATAAACACCTTAGCAAGATTGTCATATTTTTGTTCGTTTTTTAAGACTTTGAGCGTGGTTTTTATTATCGAATGTTTTATAATCGATTTGTATGACTACTGGGAATACGATGGAGTGTGTGGTTTCCAGGAAAACTGCTTTAGACGTGGTAAACGTGAGGCTTTTGGTGAACGAGAGAAGAGAGAGAGAGAGAGAGAGAGGATATAGAAAGAGAGGCGGCTGTGCTGGTGGTACACTTGTTAGCGATGAAAGGAGACAGATGGCAGGTTCATGTTCTTCTCTCGTGTATATTATTCACCCACCTTCACTTTGAACAACATCTCTCCAGTCTCTCCCCCTCACTCATGCCCCAGTCTCGCCCTTCCCCTTCCCTATGCCCCATGAGGAACATTACTCATATTTATGGGCTATCTCAAGGAATTTGTTGAACAATGTGCATACATACAGTCTTAGCCTGCGAGAGTTCCACGTCCTGCCTTAACCTTGCATGTCTCTCTTCATTATTAAGTCACTTTCAAACCGTAAATCCTAATTATAATCTAAAATAAGGTATGCAAACAGAATATATTATTTTGTTATGTTGCGAGTCATATCTGCGAGGTTATATAAAACAAATACATGCGTGGTTTGGCAAAACTATTACTGATAAATCTTTTAAGTCGGGAAGTTGGAGTTTAACGTTAAATGTTATGTATGTGTGTGTGTGTGTATATATATATATATATATATATATATATATATATATATATATATATATATATATATATATACGTGCCGAATAGGTAAAACTTGCGATTTTGGATTAAATAGTAACGCTCTTCTTGCCGACTAAAGCAAGCGAAAATTTGTGTATGCAGTAATTTCGCAAAAATCATTCTGAACCTAACGAAAAAAAATATATTTCTTTGTGTTTGTTTATTATTAAATTATTGTTAACTTATCTAAAATATATTTAGTTGGATTAGGCTAAATTAAATTGTGCTTGTTATAATATGGTTAGGTACGTTTTCTAAGGTTCTTTTGTTACAAAATTATTAATTTTTGCATTAAAATAAATGAAAACAATATATCTTTAATAAACGTATAAGAGAAGATTTTAAAAAGGACTTTATTTTAAACGAGTTCTTGCTAATTGACCAGTTTTACCTATTCGGCACGACATATATAATATAACTTACCGACTTGGTTTATTTAACAATAATCAAAGATAAGGCCAAAGTCTATTTACTTTTTCTATAAATTTGTATAGGCGCATGACAGTTAAGCGCTTTTCTATAGTAATAATAATAATAATAATAAAAGTCCACAAAAATCATTGTCATTTTACGAAACAATATAGCTCAATAAAGTTAAATTTTCTGCGTAAACTTATGAAGACTAAGTCAGGTTGCATCTCAAGGAGGGTTGAGGGGAAGGCTGTATTGATGCTGGTGAAGGGCTCTGGATTCAAGGAATTGGAGTTACTCCTTTCTTTCGTTGAATGTATCCTTATTACCTCCAATCTACAAGTCGCTCTATGTCCCTTACAAGTTTAGTGTGATGTATATTGTGTAGTGTTGTGATGTATATTGTGTAGTGTTGTGATGTATATTGTGTAGTGTTGTGATGTATATTGTGTAGTGTTGTGATGTATATTGTGTAGTGTTGTGATGTATATTGTGTAGTGTTGTGATGTATATTGTGTAGTGTTGTGATGTATATTGTGTAGTGTTGTGATGTATATTGTGTAGTGTTGTGATGTATATTGTGTAGTGTTATGATGTATATTGTGTAGCGTAGTGTTGCGTTTGTTTAAGAGAGACTCAGGACCTGTGTTATTTATGTATGGGAAGCAAATATACATTATTTTAGATTATTATTTGGTATTGACTACGTATTAGTGTTGACCTCATGTTAGTGTCGACCACGTGTTGGTGTTGACCTCATGTTAGTGTTGACCAGTTGTTAGTGTTGACCACTTGTTGGTGTCGACCACGTGTTAGTAGGAGTTGTAATAGGTATGCAGACCCAGCCTTTATATTTCTGAAATTTAATATATCTACCTGACTTTAAAGTTTAATTTATATATCATCCACGTTTTTTGCACCTAGTTAAATTTGCTTTATACTTACCCACCTTTTCTTCCGTAGTTTAACTTACTTTATATATCAGCAACGTTTCTTACCACCAAGTTAATTTATGCTTTACTAACTTTTTTTCCCCTCTCAGTCATAAACATTGATCATTGAACTAACGTAATGGTTACCAGAGTAATGAAAAAAGTGCAATTTTCAACGCTTATTTCCTCTCAGTTTTTATGCAGGAAGGTACTAGAGAAATTCCAAAAATAAAAATGATATGGATCACCACGAAAATATGTTAGTCATGATCAAAGTCGTTAGTGACGTGACTCTCAGACAAATAGATTAAAATTAAATAAATCCCCGGGTCCATTGAAATGGCACTGAGGCGACTAATTACCTTCACTGTATTCCCTGGCATATTTTCTCTGCAAGATGTGCCACCATAGCAGCTACGTCAACATACCTGCAACATTTCTTCAGTGTTCTGCCGGTGTCTGTAACCCCTCGCTCCGCCTCCAAGGTATTTTTTTCAGTTGATTCCTCCCTCAGGTGGAGATGCTTCTGAAGGGATCTTGATTCAGGGAATTCAGAGCTGCTCATTACTTTTCCTTGGATCAGATGTTCTTGTTTCCCATTCTTCTTAGTGCTGCTTGACTTGAACGATCGTACACTCGTATATCAGAGGTTTTCTCAAGAATGTGATAATGTTTGCTGGAGGGGGAGGCTGGGTAGGGAAAAAGAGAGGATTAGGATAGGGAGGGGTGGCAGTAAGGTGGGTGGCAAAGGCAAAAGGGGGAGAAGGTATAAAGTACTGTATACATTAACGACACACACACACACACACACACAGCACCAGTTTGGAACCCACACCTGGTCAAGTACGTCAAGAAACTAGAGAAAGTGCAAAGGTTTGCAACAAGACAAGACCCAGAGCTAAGGGGATTGTCTTACGAAGAAAGGTTAAGGGAAATCGGCCTGATGACTCTAGAGGACAGGAGGGTTAGGGGAGACATGATAACGACATATAAAATACTGCGAGGAATAGACAAGGTGGACAGAGACAAGATGTTCCAGAGAGGGGACACAGAAACAAGGGGTCACAATTGGAAGTTGAAGACTCCTATGAGTCAAAGAGATGTTAGGAAGTATTTCTTCAGTCATAGAGTTGTCAGGAAGTGGAATAGCCTAGAAAGTGACGTAGTGGAGGCAGGAACCATACATAGTTTAAAGACGAGGTTTGATAAAGCTCATGGAGCAGGGAGAGAGAAGACCTAGTAGCAATCATTGAAGAGGCGGGGCCAGAAGCTATGACTCGACCCCTGCATCCACAAATAGGTGAGTACACACACACACACACATACGCACACATACACACACACACATACGCACACACACACACACACACACACACACATACAAACACACACACATACAACACACACACACACACACACACACATACACACACACACACACACACACACACATTTCAAGTGTTTCCTACACACACATACACACACATACATACAACAGGCCTAGTGTCTAATTGACATGTGCCTAGGACAAAATGGTAACTAACACACACACACATATATATATATATATATATATATATATATATATATATATATATATATATATATATATATATATATATATATATATATATATATAAGAGAGAGAGAGAGAGAGAGAGACAATTATAATGAGAGTTTTCTTACACCTGCTATAATTTGTTACCTCATATCATTAATGTATATTTATTTAATTTTCACCCTAATTTATTTCCTCATCAATTATAAGCTTATTTAATTCATTTCATGTTATATTGTTTCAGTGAGAGTTGACTTTTATTCTTCTTTCAGTACCTGCTTTTCTCTCTCTCTCTCTCTCTCTCTCTCTCTCTCTCTCTCTCTCTCTCTCTCTCTCTCTCTCTCTCTCTCTCTCTCTCTCTCTCTCTCTCTCTCTCTCTTTCTCTTTCTCTCTCTCTCTTTCTCTCTCTCTCTCTCTCTCTCTCCTCTCTCTCTCTCTCTCTCTCTCTCTCTCTCTCTCTCTCTCTCTCTCTCTCTATATATATATATATATATATATATATATATATATATGGTGAGCGAAAATCACATGACGCTCTAACCCGCAGGACCACCCAATCCTTCAAAGATAACTCACCCAGCAGAGCTAGGTGTTTTACCGTGATCCGAGGACATATGGTGGTGTGGGTGCCTCAGAGCTAATTTCATTTTACTCCCTGCTTGGTGTACTAGCCTCCACAAGCAATATATATATATATATATATATATATATATATATATATATATATATATATATATATATATATATATATATATATATATATATATATATATATTTTATTAACACATCGGCCGATTCCCACCAAGGCAGGGTGGCCCGAAAAAGAAAAACTTTCATCATCATTCACTCCATCACTGTCTTGCCAGAGGGGTGCTTTACACTACAGTTATAAAACTGCAACACTAACACTCCTCCTTCAGAGTGCCGGCACTGTACTTCCCATCTCCAGAACTCAAGTCCGGCCTGCCGGTTTCCTGAATCCTTCATAAATGTTACTTTGCTCACACTCCAACAGCACGTCAAGTATTAAAAACCATATGCCTCCATTCACTCCTATCAAATACGCTCACACATGCTTGCTGGAAGTCCAAGCCCCTCGCACACAAAACTTCCTTTACCCCCTCCCTCCACCCTTTCCTAGGCCGACCCCTACCCCGCCTTCCCTCCACTACAGATTTATACACTCTCGAAGTCACTCTGTCTCGTTCCATTCTCTCTACATGTCCAAACCACCTCAACAACCCCTCCTCAGCTCTCTGGACAATCGTTTTGGTAATCCCGCACCTCTTCCTAATTTCCAAACTCCGAATTCTCTGCATTATATTCACACCACACATTGACCTCAGACATGACATTTCCACTGCCTCCAGCCTTCTCCTCGTTGCAACATTCATCACCCATGCTTCACACCCATATAAGAGCGTTGGTATAACTATACTCTCATACATTCCCCTCTTTACTTCCATGGACAAGGTTCTTTGTCTCCACAGACTCCGAAGTGCTCCACTCACCCTTTTCCCCTCATCAATTCTATGATTCACCTCATCCTTCATAGACCCATCCGCCGACATGTCCACTCCCAAATATCTGAATACATTCACCTCCTCCATACTCTCTCCCTCCAATCTGATATCCAATCTTTCGTCACCTATTCTTTTTGTTATCCTCATCACCTTACTCTTTCCTATATTCACTTTCAATTTTCTTCTTTTACACACCCTACCAAATTCATCCACCAACCTCTGCAACTTCTCTTCAGAATCTCCCAAAAGCACAGTGTCATCAGCAAAAGCAACTGTGACAACTCCCACTTTGTATTTGCTTCTTTATCTTTTAGCCCAACACCTCTTGCCAAGACCCTCGCATTCACTTCTCTTACAACCCCATCTATAAATATATTGAACAACCACGGTGACATCACACATCCTTGTCCAAGGCCCACTTTTACTGGGAAATAGTCCCTTCCCTCCTACACACTCTAACCTGAGCCTCACTATCCTCATAAAAACTCTTTACTGCTTTCAGTAACCTTCCTCCTATTCCATACACCTGCAACATCTGCCACATTGCCCCCCTATCTACCCTATCATACGCCTTTTCCAAATCCATAAATGCCACAAAAACATCTTTACCCTTATCCAAATACTGTTCACCTATATGTTTCACTGTAAACACTTGGTCTACACACCCCCTACCTTTCCTAAAGCCCCCTTGTTCATCTGCTATCCTACTTTCTGTCTTACTCTTAATTCTTTCAATAATAACTCTACCATACACTTTACCAGGTACACTCAACAGACTTATTCCCCTATAATTTTTGCACTCTCTTTTGTCCCCTTTGCCTTTATACAAAGGAACAATACATATATATATTACATAACAATACATATATATATTATTGTAACCATATTTAATCAATAACAACACTTCTTGTGGAGGCTAGTACACCAAACGGGGAGTTGAATGAAATTAGGTCTGAGGCACCCACACCACCGTATGTCCTCGGATCATGGTAAAACACCTAGCTCTACTGGGTGCGTGATCTTTGAAGGATTGGATGGTCCTGTGGGTTAGAGCATCATGTGATTTTCGCTCACCATGGGTTCGAGTCCTAAGATAGTCGCAGCGTTGCTATTGATTAAATACCACTCGTTCGTGGTTACAATAGTATATATATATATATATATATATATATATATATATATATATATATATATATATATATATATATATATATATATATATATATATATATTTATATATATATTGATCCTAGCAATTAGCATTAACCTTCCCTTGGATCAAGCTGAGTTACCTCTCATTCTCCTAGGTGCTGAACGACTCGTACGGCTTTAGCGCTTCACTATAATATGCCCAGGGTCAGTTTTACTTGTAAATAATTAAAGATGTTTGCTGTGGAAACTGAAGGAAAAAATTGCTTGCTATCAGTTGCAGCGGGTTGGCAAGATTGTAAGAGTTGACCTGAGAGTGCACGGAGTGTAAGAGTTGACCTGAGAGTGCACTGAGTGTAAGAGTTGATCTGAGAGTGCACGGAGTGTAAGAGTTGATCTGAGAGTGCACGGAGTGTAAGAGTTGATCTGAGAGTGCACTGAGTGTAAGAGTTGACCTGAGAGTGCACGGAGTGTAAGAGTTGACCTGAGAGTGCACTGAGTGTAAGAGTTGACCTGAGAGTGCACGGAGTGTAAGAGTTGATCTGAGAGTGCACGGAGTGTAAGAGTTGATCTGAGAGTGCACGGAGTGTAAGAGTTGACCTGAGAGTGCACTGAGTGTAAGAGTTGACCTGAGAGTGTACTGAGTGTAAGAGTTGACCTGAGAGTGCACGGAGTGTAAGAGTTGATCTGAGAGTGCACGGAGTGTAAGAGTTGATCTGAGAGTGCACGGAGTGTAAGAGTTGATCTGAGAGTGCACGGAGTGTAAGAGTTGATCTGAGAGTGCAGGGAATGTAAGAGTTGACCTGAGAGTGCACGGAGTGTAAGAGTTGATCTGAGAGTGCACGGAGTGTAAGAGTTGATCTGAGAGTGCAGGGAGTGTAAGAGTTGACCTGAGAGTGCACGGAGTGTAAGAGTTGATCTGAGAGTGCAGGGAATGTAAGAGTTGACCTGAGAGTGCACGGAGTGTAAGAGTTGATCTGAGAGTGCACGGAGTGTAAGAGTTGACCTGAGAGTGCACGGAGTGTAAGAGTTGACCTGACAGTGCACGGAGTGTAAGAGTTGACCTGAGAGTGCACGGATTGTAAGAGTTGATCTGAGAGTGCACGGAGTGTAAGAGTTGATCTGAGAGTGCACGGAGTGTAAGAGTTGACCTGAGAGTGCACGGAGTGTAAGAGTTGACATGACAGTGCACGGAGTGTAAGAGTTGACCTGACAGTGCACGAAGTGTAAGAGTTGACCTGAGAGTGCACGGAGTGTAAGAGTTGACCTGAGAGTGCACGGAGTGTAAGAGTTGATCTGAGAGTGCACGGAGTGTAAGAGTTGACCTGAGAGTGCACGGAGTGTAAGAGTTGACCTGACAGTGCACTGAGTGTAAGAGTTGACCTGAGAGTGCACTGAGTGTAAGAGTTGACCTGAGAGTGCACTGAGTGTAAGAGTTGACCTGGGAGTGCACTGAGTGTAAGAGTTGACCTGAGAGTGCACTGAGTGTAAGAGTTGACCTGAGAGTGCACTGAGTGTAAGAGTTGACCTGAGAGTGCACGGAGTGTAAGAGTTGACCTGAGAGTGCACTGAGTGTAAGCGTTGACCTGAGAGTGCACGGAGTGTAAGAGTTGACCTGAGAGTGCACTGAGTGTAAGAGTTGACCTGAGAGTGCACTGAGTGTAAGAGTTGACCTGAGAGTGCACTGAGTGTAAGAGTTGACCTGAGAGTGCACGGAGTGTAAGAGTTGACCTGAGAGTGCACTGAGTGTAAGAGTTGACCTGACAGTCCGGGAGAGCGACTGAGTGCACTAGAGAGTTGACCTGAGAGTGCACTGAGTGTAAGAGTTGACCTGACAGTGCACTGAGTGTAAGAGTTGACCTGACAGTGCACTGAGTGTAAGAGTTGACCTGAGAGTGCACTGAGTGTAAGAGTTGACCTGAGAGTGCACTGAGTGTAAGAGTTGACCTGAGAGTGCACTGAGTGTAAGAGTTGACCTGAAGTGCACTGAGTGTAAGAGTTGACCTGAGAGTGCACTGAGTGTAAGAGTTGACCTGAGAGTGCACTGAGTGTAAGAGTTGACCTGAGAGTGCACTGAGTGTAAGAGTTGACCTGAGAGTGCACTGAGTGTAAGAGTTGACCTGAGAGTGCACGGAGTGTTAATGTGGCAGAATAACGGTATTTAATATATTCTTAATAAGGTGTCCCTCGTCAACGTTCCTGTTGAGAGATAGTATGTTAGTTAAAATTTTGTTACTGGCACTTGTCGATAGACACTTGGCCTGTTTTGTGTATGCGCTTGTTTGTGTGTTTGTTTGTGCGTGTATTTGACTGTGGGTATGTGTGTTCATGTACGTGTGTGTGTTTGTATGCGTATGTGTTCTGTTTTTATTACCACCATCTCCATTATTTTATTTTGATTATCTCCACTTGCTTTTAATAAAGTGTTGATCATAATTTGTCAATATTATTCTTAATGTTTCTTTCTTGTGTCGTATATTTTATCTCGTTGTTGCATTTTTGTGCATCATCAGCGCGTTATCTCCATCACATGCTGAATGCCCTTCATATATCGCAACTTATCGCCTTTGTTGTGAAGTTAGCTCGTCCGTACACTCATCACCTGTAACAATGACAGTCATCATGCTCATTATCATCATCATTATCCTCACCAACGTACACTTCGTTTTCTGATGCATCATATAATTCTGTCATTATTATCCTCCCTCTTTGCTTCTGCTTCTAAAGTTATTATCAATTTCTCCGGATCTCATTATCTTCTTCCTCTTTACTTATATATGAGACGCAGCAATATTGTCTTAACAAGCATGAAAAACCTCCCATTTTTCAACATGTTAAAATCCTGGTGTTGCCGCCTTTTAACACCTGTTGTTAATACCTCTTTCACACGTCAGGTTAACTCCCTTCAAGTTTTTTTATTCATTTATTTTCTTTTACATTATATGCTTGTAATATCCCATTGTAATATTTTTTGTCTCTTCTGTGAAATTTAATAAATCCAGTACTAATTTTCTTTCTCTTCGTAATATATCATTATTCATCGAACGTGTGTAAGAGACTGTTAGCGTTCGGGTTGTTTTATTGCGAATATTTTTTTTTAATGTTTATTAGTTTATTCATTCATGAACGTCGCTAATAATGTAGGTCAGTGTTTATTTGTATTTTGTTTAGTGGCAATATTGCTTAAAACAAAACAATGTTAAATTCCTTAACATTCGCTGAATGTTATGTACACAATCTTTCTTAAGTCAAGCTAAATCCTTCACAATCTGTCTTAGGTCAAGCTAAATCCTACACAACTTGTCTTAGGTCAAGCTAAATCCTACACAATCTGCCTTAGGTCAAGCTAAATCCTTCACAATCTGTCTTAGGTCAAGCTAAATCCTACACAACCTGTTTTAGTTCAAGCTAAATCCTACACAATCTATCTTAGGTCATCCTAAGTCCATCACAATCTGTGCTAGGTCAACCTAAATATATTGGCTTGGCAGAATAGCTGACATATTTGCTAAGAAAAAACTATATCTAACGTAACCCATTAATTTAAAGACAACGTTTCGCCCACACAGTAACTTCATCAAGTAAACCACATATTTTGTATGTAATGTGTCACATATGCCATGTATTACCTAGAGGGTGTTTGGGGGGTCAGAGCTCCCGTGGCCCGATACTTTTACTTTCAATAAAATTAATCTCTGTGAACAGCATCCTCATACCATATATATATATGTCGTGCCGATTAGGTAAAACTTACGATTTTGGCTTAAAGCAACGCTCACCTTGCCATATAAGACAAGCGAAAATTTGTGTATAGCAATAAGTTCAAAATCATTCTGAGCTAACGAAAAATATATTTTATCGTGTTTGTTTATTATTAAATTAATGTTAACGTATCTAAAATATATTTAGTTGGGTTGAGCTAAATTAAATTCGCTTGTTGTAATAAGGTTAGGTAGGTTTTCCAAAGTTTCTCTTGGTACAAATATAAATTCTTACATTAACATAAATGAAAAATATATATCTTTAAACGTATAAGAAAAATTTTAGAAAGGACTTAATTCTAGATGGTTCTTGCTAATTGACCAGTTTTACCTAATCACAAATATATTATATATATATATATATATATATATATATATATATATATATATATATATATATATATATATATATATATATATATATATATATTATTACTCTTGCTTGATCTACTAATCCGGAGTAATCTATTATTCCTGAGTGGTGTATTAGTTTATCGGATAAAGTAATTATTTAGATATTAACAGTGTTGATATTACTAGTGTTGTGGTGAATATTTATTAAGTATTGGAGTTGTATTTGTGGTATTAATAAAAACAGTAATAATGTGATTATATATTTTTATTATTTATATATTACAACAATAATAATGATTATACTATTATCGAATAGTATGTAATTATATAAATTATAGTAATAATAATAATAATAATATTATTATGAGCGTGTCTAAGAATTACACATTTACAACATTGTACATCATTTGTATATCTTTCATATTTTTTTTCAAATAGTTTCATTTTGTTGTTATGTTCTCCAGGTGGCGTGCTGCGTCAAGAAATCAGCTATACGCAATACGCAAGTGCTGTATGGCGCCGCTGCGCTCATCTACTCCTATCAGCTGCATTGTGTAAGTACCCTAGTTCATGGCTAATGTGTATACAGTTGAGAATTGGCGTATGTTTCTTATGATGCCGTCTACTTGTGCGTATAGGCGTCTACGGGATGCGGCGGCGCGTATATTAACAGCGCAGCGGTCCATTCTACTTGCCGGCAGAATGTGTGTTTGTATACGCTAGTATTTGCTCACGAGCGCATGCGTATTTAAATAATGCGTCTTATCGGGCGCTGTGCACTTTGAGCGCAGGCGTATCTTTTAAAAAAATTATACGAATGTGCGTATAAAAAAAATAATGCCCTCGTTGGTATGTGTCGACTCAATAACGGGTGGTAATCCGGTTTGATCCGAAGAAGAGGAGGGTAGCTCTAATCATCTTGGATCAAGAACCTCAGCATCAGGGACTCATTATCACCTGGTGAGTAAGGTGACCTTGTCAGGCCGGATGCCTTTATGTCTGTGAAGGGTTCTTGATTCTAGGAATTAGACCTGACCTTCCCTTACTTGGATCAAACCTGACTGCTTCCCATTTCTTCCCTCCAGGCGCCATGTGGCCCCTACTGGTTTAGCTTTACCCGTAAATATAATAACAATAGTAATTACAATTAAAATAATAATAATAATAACGATAGTAATAATAATAATAATAATAATAATAATAATAATAATATTTGTGATAGCACTGTGTGGTCTCACACCAGGTGTAAGTCAGTGTACTACGTAGCTCTTCTTAAAAGGATATTGTGATTACACTCAAACAAAGTGTATAATAAGCTTTTATTAATTTTTAAATGCTTTTACTGACTTTCTTCTTCTCTCATTATTATAATAATAATGATGATCATAATAATAATAATAATAATAATTATTATTATTATTATTATTATTATTATTATTATTATTATTATTATTATTATTATTATTATTATTATTATTATTATTATTATTGTTTCCAGTTTTTTTTCTTCGAAGAGGCGTACATGAATTGATAAATATTTGCATATAAAACTACAGTTTGTTGCTGTTTGTTGTAAAAAAAAAAAATTGTATCTAAATGTTTCATTGTAGTTGTGACGGTTTTAGCTTCACTTCATCTTTGAATATTAAGTCTATACAAAACTATATAAGTTTAAGTCGGTTGCAAGTTAATATGGCACAAGCTATATTACTTTGTTTTGCTTACTATACTCATGAGACATTAGAATTTGAACTGGAATGATCTTGCGATATTTTAAAACTAATGATATTGTAATATAGTTTTAGATTCTGATGATGGATGAAGAAACATCTGAAAACTATATAGTATATATATATATATATATATATATATATATATATATATATATATATATATATATATATATATATATATACATATAATATATATATATATATATATATAATATAATATATATATATATATATATATATATATATATATATATATATATATATATATATATATATATATATATATTCGTGCCAATTAGGTAAAACTGGTCAATTAGCAAGAACTCATCTAAAATTAAGTCCTTTCTAAAATTTTCTCTTATACGTTTAAAGATATATTTTTTCATTTATGTTAATGTAAGAATTTATAATTTTGTACCAAGAGAAACTTTGAAAACCTACCTAACCTTATTACAACAAGCGCAATTTAATTTAGCATAACCCAACTAAATATATTTTAGATACGTTAACATAAATTTAATAATAAACAAACACAATGAAATATATTTTTTCGTTATGTTCAGAATGATTTTGGCGAAATTATTGCATACACAAATTTTCACTTGTCTTATATGGCAAGGTGAGCGTTGCTATTTAAGCCAAAATCGCAAGTTTTACCTAATCGGCACGACATATATATATATATATATATATATATGTATATATATAGTATATATATATATATATATATATATATATATATATACATATATATATACATATATATATACATATATATATACATATATATATATATATATATATATATATATATATATATATATATATATATATATATATATATATATATATATATATATATATACTATATATAATAAATTTCGTTATCATTTATATATATATATATATATAAATCTTGGAAAAATGACGATCATCGATAGATAAAATTTGAAATTGGTAAAAATATTTGTGGATGTTTGCGTGTCTCATGATCTTTAAATATGTATGAAATTTAATGTTGTATTGTGTATCAATAGTGAAGATGCAGAGTAAAAAATGTATTATGAGTGCATAAGTGTGTATGCTCTCATATTGTATATTACGGTGCGGGTGTGCGTAAGCGGTCGTGAGTACATATGCAGTTTTATATGTGTACGTTTTTGTTAGTGTGCTTGTGTGTGAAGTCAAGTGTTTGTGTGATTCCGTGAGTGTGTGCGCTTGTGTGAGTGCGTGTGTGATTCTTTGTGTACGCGGTTGCGTGAGCGTGTATGTTCACCTAGGTGCAATCTCCTTGTTTCTTGTATGTGTGTGAGAGGGGGGAGGGGGAGTGTGTGTGTCGTTAAGAGGGCAAGTGTAGTTGGGTGTACCGTAGCCTGGCTAGCGATACACGTAGAAAACTTTATTAGGGAAAAGACGGAAATTTGAACGCGTTCAGCGCTCAAGTAGGAATCCGTCTCCGCCTTCATGATCGCTAGCCAACCAGATCTCCTTCATAAACATTCAGTGCTTGACGTATTGCTCACCTTACACCACGTTTCAAATTTTTTCAATCCAAATTGTATTTTTATAGGTTAGATTAAGTTATTTTCCAGTTAGATTGGGTTGTGTTAGGCCACCACTGACGTGTTAAGAACGGAACTGGGTTGTTTAGCGATCACAAACGCTGAGACGAATTCGTACCTGTGCGCTGAACGTATTGAAATTTGCAGCTTGTTTTAATGAAGTTATCGTAGTAGTGTATCGCTAAGGAGGCTGAGATGCAAACAACTACACCTACACACGTATAAACAAACACAGGACAAAAAACATGGAGAATACAACTAGGTGAACAGTGTCGTGTAGCGTCAAGCAGGTACCTCTTGTGTCTTGTAGCGTCAAGCAGGTACCTCCAGTGTCTTGTAGCGTCAAGCAGGTACCTCCAGTGTCTTGTAGCGTCAAGCAGGTACCTACAGTGTCTTGTACCATCAAGCAGGTACCTCCAGCGTCTTTTAGCGTCAAGCAGGTACCTCCAGTGTCTTGTAGCATCAAGCAGGTACCTACAGTGTCTTGTACCATCAAGCAGGTACCTCCAGCGTCTTTTAACGTCAAGCAGGTACCTCCAGTGTCTTGTAGCGTCAAGCAGGTACCTCCAGTGTCGTGTAGCGTCAAGCAGGTACCTCCAGCGTCTTGTAGCATCAAGCAGGTACCTCCAGTGTCTTGTAGCGTCAAGCAGGTACCTCCAGTCTCTTGTAGCATCAAGCAGGTACCTCCAGCGTCTTGTAGCATCAAGCAGGTACCTCCAGTGTCTTGTAGCGTCAAGCAGGTACCTCCAGTCTCTTGTAGCATCAAGCAGGTACCTCCAGTCTCTTGTAGCGTCAAGCAGGTACCTTCAGTGTCTTGTACCATCAAGCAGGTACCTCCAGCGTCTTGTAGCGTCAAGCAGGTACCTCCAGTGTCTTGTAGCGTCAAGCAGGCACCTCCAGTGTCTTGTAGCATCAAGCAGGTATTTCCATTGTCTTGTAGCGTCAAACAGGTACCTACAGTGTCTTGTAGCGTCAAGCAGGCACCTCCAGTGTCTTGTAGCATCAAGCAGGTATTTCCATTGTCTTGTAGCGTCAAGCAGGTACCTCCATCGTGTAGCATCAAGCAGTTGCCTCCATCGTGTAGCATCAAGCGGGTACCTCCAGCGTGTAGCATCAAGCAGGTACCTCCAGCGTGTAGTGTCAAGCAGGTACCTCCAGCCTGTAGCATCAAGCAGGTTCCTCCTGCGTGTAGTGTCAAGCAGGTACCTCCAGCGTGTAGCGTCAAGCAGGTACCTCCAGCATGTAGCATCAAGCAGGTACCTCCATCGTGTAGCATCAAGCAGGTACCTCCAGCGTGTAGCATCAAGCAGTTGCCTCCATCGTGTAGCATCAAGCGGGTACCTCCAGCGTGTAGCATCAAGCAGGTACCTCCAGCGTGTAGTGTCAAGCAGGTACCTCCAGCCTGTAGCATCAAGCAGGTTCCTCCTGCGTGTAGTGTCAAGCAGGTACCTCCAGCGTGTAGCGTCAAGCAGGTAACTCCAGCATGTAGCATCAAGCAGGTACCTCCAGCGTGTAGCGTCAAGCAGGTACCTCCAGCGTGTAGCATCAAGCAGGTACCTCCATCGTGTAGTGTCAAGCAGGTACCTCCAGCGTGTACTTGTATCGTCAAACAGGTACCTCCAGCATGTAGCATCAAGCAGGTACCTCCAGCATGGAGCATCAAGCAGGTACCTCCAGCGTGTAGCATCTAGCAGGTACCTCCAGCGTGTAGCATCAAGCAGGTACCTCCAGCGTGCAGCATCAAGCAGGTACCTCCAGCGTGTAGCATCAAGCAGGTACCTCCATCCTGTACCATCAAGCAGGTACCTCCAGTGTGTAGCATCAGGCAAGTACCTCCATCCTGTAGCGTCAAGCAGGTACCTCCGGCGTGTAGCGTCAAGCAGGTACCTCCGGCGTGTAGCGTCAAGCAGGTACCTCCAGCGTGTAGCATCAAGCAGGTACCTCCATCCTGTACCATCAAGCAGGTACCTCCAGTGTGTAGCATCAGGCAAGTACCTCCATCCTGTAGCGTCTAGCAGGTACCTCCGGCGTGTAGCGTCAAGCAGGTACCTCCAGCGTGTAGCGTCAAGCAGGTTCCTCCAGCGTGTAGCGTCAAGCAGGTACCTAAAGCCTGTAGCGTCAAGCAGGAACCTCCAGTGTGTAGCGTCAAGCAGGTACCTCCAGCGTATAGCGTCAAGAAGGTTCCTCCAGCGTGTAGCGTCAAGTAGGTACCTCTAGTGTGTACTTGTATCGTCTAACAGGTACCTCCATCGTGTAGCGTCAAGCAGGTACCTCCAGCATGTAGCGTCAATCAGGTACCTCCAGCATGTAGCGTCAAGCAGGTACCTCCAGCATGTAGCATCAAGCAGGTACCTCCAGCATGCAGCGTCAAGCATGTACCTCCAGCATGCAGCGTCAAGCAGGTACCTCCAGCATGCAGCGTCAAGCAGGTACCTCCAGCATGTAGTGTCAAGCAGGTACCTCCAGCATGTAGCATCAAGCAGGTACCTCCAGCATTCAGCATCAAGCAGGTACCTCCAGCATGCAGCGTCAAGCAGGTACCTCCAGCATGTAGCGTCAAGCAGGTACCTCCAGCATGTAGCATCAAGCAGGTACCTCCAGCATGTAGCATCAAGCAGGTACCTCCAGCATGTAGCATCAAGCAGGTACCTCTAGCATGCAGCGTCAAGCAGGTACCTCCAGCATGCAGCGTCAAGCAGGTACCTCCAGCATGCAGCGTCAAGCAGGTACCTCCAGCATGCAGCGTCAAGCAGGTACCTCCAGCATGCAGCGTCAAGCAGGTACCTCCAGCATTCAGCGTCAAGCAGGTACCTCCAGCATTCAGCGTCAAGCAGGTACCTCCAGCATGCAGCGCCAAGCAGGTACCTCCAGCATTCAGCGTCAAGCAGGTACCTCCAGCATGCAGCATCAAGCAGGTTCTTTATTTAACAGTTTATAATCAAAAAATTTTCAATTTATTTTTGTTCTCCTTGACGAAGATGATAAAGCAAGTATTTATAAGTGGAAATTAAAGCTTGGTAATATGAGGGGATCCTGCAAGTGACGTCTCACATCTAATATAAAACCATAACATGTGCTTATATTGTTTAGGTATTCCTTCCATTTAAATCCTCCTTACAGAATAGTAATTTTGAGATTGATAAATGTATCATATTCTTTAGTATTTTTTAAATATTGTTTAGGAGATAATGATAATATTTGAAATGTGGATTATAATTTTTCCGGTTGGATGTGTATTAAGGTGATTTGTGTGTGTTGTAAGTTAGGGAAGCGAGGCATTATTAAATGAGTGTTGGGTGGAGGCAGCGTCGGCAAGGCCGGGGTCCAAATCATCGGTTCTCTTCCTCAACATGCAACAGTCACAAAGGTCTTCATTTACGCGGCCAAACTTGCATGGCACCAACAAAAAACCGCAGCCAGAGATGAAGCCGCGGCGCGGGACGTCTTTATCCAAGCAAGAGTACGACCTTGAAGGAGATTGGACACGGCAGAGGACCCAGGATTGGCTTAGAGAGTTTCGTATCCCTAGCGTAGTTCCCTCTCTCCCCCCCCTTCTCACACCTCGCCTCGAGGAACGATCTATCACACCTGGCTGTTATTATCATATCATGGTACCAGGCTCTAGGGGGAAAACTATGCCTAAGACTCGACAGTCATTTTGAGATTACGCCGCGGCAGATGGTGTGCGCACTCTCAGATGAAGCCATTTGCGCACCTGCGTCACGGCGGCCATCTTGAGAAACAATTGAATTACAATGTGCGCCATGAATCTTCCACGGCCGTCACTTCGATTATATACCAGGCGGTCAGCTGGGCCTTGCCGCCGCCGTCTGAACTTAAATACAACTACATTACCTCATTCACAACTCGATAATATAGGAAATTGACTTAGTCAAATTCTGGAGATTTGCAGCTACTCCATTAGGCAAGATGGCCATCCTCTCTGGTCTGTCCTGGTATTGTCGGAGACGTGGAAAATGGCTGAGAATGGTACGAAAGAGACGAGGATGTGGAGGGGGAAGTGAAATAAAATTCCCGTGTAGTCTGGTCGAGAGTTGGTTTGGCCTCTCCACGCCCCAGCCCTCAGGGCCTGGTCCTCCCTTGCTCCTTCCCCACTACTTCCACCACCACCATCACCATTACCACCACAACCAACATCACCTCCCACCACGAAATCATTCACCGCCACCACAACCACCCACCTACCACCATCACTACCACCAAACACCATCAACCTCTACCACCCATAACCTCTACTGTCTCCTCGTCCCTGCCATCTAATTCTCTATTTTCTACGTTTTTTTTTTTCAAAGCATATTTCATAGTCTTCTAACAGTAACCTATTACCACCCACCCACTGATGTCCATTAGTTCCAAGTGTGACTGTATTAAATACCAGTCGAGTCGATCCCTTTGTAAAATCAGCCTTCAGTCCCATGCGGTACTGATTACAGAGAGGCGATATGCAAGTTGTATTTTTCTAAGCATAAAGCTGTATTCCCCTGAAATTGCAGCTTGTATTTTTTCCCCCTAGACCATCGTCCTCTGATTTGTATCATAATTGGTTTCTAGTTTTTTGCCAATGCACAATGGCTAGTTTACAGGGGGTAAGAATATGGTATTACTCGATATTAAGATGCCATACCTAGGTATCCCCTTCTCTCATTCTCTCTCTCTCTCTCTATTTATCTATTTATCTATTTATCTATCTCTCTCTCTCTCTCCATAAAAGTATTTTGACACTATCTTTGAAGTTAAGTGAGATGCAAACTTTCCCCTTACAGAGCCTTGTTTAGTAGTCATTATCTTAGGTAACCCTGGTGATCCAGTCCCCTCTTAGGTACTCCCCTTCCCTACCACCTCCTACCCTCCCACTATCCCTCCTTTACCTCCCTCCTACGTCCCCACCCTCCCGTCCTTCCCTCTTGCTCCATGCCCCCTCCTCTATCCTTCCCTTAATGGTCGGTGGGGCAGCCATATCTCATGGTAATGATACCCTGAGCATCCTGCCAGTGCTAGGGGCTGCTGGAGGCCCCTTAACCCCCCTAGCTACCCCTTAGTTGTCCACCTTTCTTCCCTCAGCCGCTCTTACCTCCCACTTGTCCAGATACTGTTAACTCTTCCTCTTCACTTCCTTCTTTCTTCCTTCTTGATTAACTTTATCTTTATTTCCACTTTACCGCTTCAATTCCCCTTCCCTTTACTGTCTCTTCCTTCTTTCCTTTCCACTTTAATCCCTCTTCCTTCCTTCCTTCCCACTTTACTGCCTCCTTCCTTCCCACTTTGCTGTTTCTTCCTTCCCACTTTACTGCCTCCCCCTTCCTTTCCGCTTTACTGCCTCCCCCTTCCTTTCCACTTCGCTGTCTCTTCCTTCCCACTTCACTGCCTCCTGTCCCACTTCATTGTCTCTTCTCACTTTACCTATTCTTCCTTTCCCACTTTCCCGCTTCTCTTCCTCTCACTTATTTCCAGCATTTTTCATACTTCGTATTTTTTTTCGCTAAAGAAATGGCCGATATTTGCTTTTGACTACTCTGGTGATGACTGTGGTAATGACCGTGCTGATAACCGTGGTGATGAATGTGGTTATGACTGGTAGTGACTATGATGATGACTATGGTAGTGAATGCGGCAATTTGTGGTTAGGACTGTGATTACTTGTTGTGATGACTTATAGTGACCTGTGATGACTGCAGTGGTGACTTGTAATGACGTGAGATGACTAGTAATCGAGTCTGGAATGACGTGTGATGACTGGTGTTACTTGTGGTGATGACTTGCAGCGATGATTCGTGGGTGATGACTACTGAGCCTTAAAACTGTTGTGTTGATCTTAGGATCCTAAACCGTGTTATGAGTGTTTGTGGGTTCCTAGACTATTTTTATAATTGCTTATGGATCCCTTGACTGTAGACTATTGGTAGGGTTACTTATGAGCCCCTAGACCATTGTTAGGGTTACTTACGGTTCCCTAAACTATTGTTAGGACTGCTTATGGGCCTTTAGACTATTGTTAGCATTACTTATGGGCCCTAAACTATTGTTAGGGCTACTTATGGGCCCGTAGACTATTGTTAGCATTACTTATCGATCCCTAAACTATTGTTAGGGCTACTTATGGGCCCGTAGACTATTGTTAGAATTACTTATCGATCCCTAAACTATTGTTAGGGCTGTTTATGGGTCTCTAGACTATTGTTAGGGCTGTTTATGGGTCTCTATACTATTGTTTGGGTTACTTATGGGTTCATAGATTTTTGTTAGGGTTATTCATGGGTCTCTATAATATTGTTAGGGTTACTTATTGGTCCCTAATCTACTGTGGTGATGATTTAAAAGTACCTAATTATCCGTGTTGAAGAATTTACAGTGTTGTCCTGAATGGAGAAGCTTCCTTTACTAGTTGGAATATTTACTGTAAGAGAGGAGGGGTTTGCCTTTAATGCCGGTGAAGGTCTCTTGAGCCAAGTGAGGTGGACTTACCTCTCCCCTCCCTTGAATCAAAGCAAGTGCTGACTTGAAGATGTATACGCCCAGGGAGATAGCGTATGGTGAGGTCCGGCAGGTGACACTTCGAGATGTTATTGAGACGGTGAGACCAGTGAAAAAATGTGAGGTGACTGGCTCGTCTTGTAATTTCTCTCTCTCTCTCTGGGGGAATCATTAGTGTACTCTTGCATAGTTGAACGTTCTGTGGCCATGGTTGTTGGTAGTAGAACTCCAGCAAAATTATTGTCCTGGTGACGACCAAGACCAGTGGTTCTCATACTGGGGGTTGATGGACCCCCGTTTTGAGAACCACTGTCCTGGTTCAGTGTCTCATGTCAGTTAATTTCACGGGATAACTATCTCTACGATTTTTATTTACGGTGGTTGCAAGTGTGAGGCGACTGTTGCCAATCATTATATAATCACCAATCCATTATTCAGTTGGTATCCTCTGAGTCAGCTCGAAGTCTACTCAGGTACTGGTTCATGAAGAAATGTTTGTGAGTCATTCAACAGGTAACTTTAGAAATAGCACCAGTTAAGTTTAAATAAAAGATAGCAGTGATTGGTAGTTTCAGAACCAACAGTGATTAGGTTCATTTACTGATCCACGACTTGATCGCCAATCAGTCATCAAACAAACCTTATGAGTCAGGCTCTGATTTGTTTTCATGTACTGGCCAATCACTCATCACACACATTCAGAGACAACTCTGATTGGGGATCATGTTCTGATCCACGTGGTGACTGTGCCAATCACTCATCAAACACCTTCAGAGACAGCCCTGATTGGGTAGTATGTACTGATCCACGTGGTGACTGTACCAATCACTCATCAAACACACCCTCAGAGACAGCCCTGATTGGGGATCATGTACCGGGTTGAGGCGTATAATTTCATCCCAGCGAGAACTACGTTCTCCAATCATCCTTTTAGGATCGGATGATTAAAGTTGATGACTTTCGCTTTTCAGTTCATGAGTGTGAGACACACCAGCAGTGTCCAGTTACATCAACACTTACCAGTTACAGCAGTCAGAGGCTACAGCAGTTAGGGTTACAGCAGTTAGGGAGTTACAGAAGACAGGGCTACAAGGTTACAGCAGTTAGGGTTACAGTTTCTAAGGTTACAGCAGTTAGGGCTACGGTAATTAGGGATACGGTAATTAGGGCTATGGTAATTAGGGCCTACATCAGTTAACAGTTAGGGTGGACATAGTAAAACTGATAAAGAAGGAAGTGGGGAGCTGTGCAAAGGCCAGAAGAGAAAGAATAGCTGGGACACAGGAAGAAGAATAGAAGGGGCACGGAGGCAGGAAATGAGAGGGATAGAAGGGGTAACAATTCATGTGAAACACACATTATATAAATGAAAAAAAAGGAAGAATTGATGTATTTGTGATAGCGAAAGGTACAGAAAAAACAATGAATGAAAGGTAATTAAACTTAGAAGGAAAGACAAGTGCAAGAAGAATTATATCTCTAGATTATTATTATTATTATTATTATTATTATTATTATTATTATTATTACCATTATTATTATTACCGTTATTATTATTATTATTATTTGTTTTAGCTACCTTATTGTAATTTGTATTAGTTATTATTGTTATTATTATTATCATTATTATTATTAGTAGCAATAGTAGTATTATTATGGTCAAGCTGTAAGCCCATTAGGTCATAGAGCGCCTGGGGAATAAGAAGTAATCAGGTTTGATCCAAGAAAGGGAAAGGGAGGTGGTAACTGAAATGACTGAAACTGTAGAGAAAGGATAATACCGAGTTGAGAATACTGCAGAGACTGAGGTAGAGCCTGGGTACAGAGCACCCTGGCTGTGTCACTATAACACAGCCGGGGTACAGAGCACCTTGGCTGTGTCACTATAACACAGCCGGGGTACAGAGCACCCTGGCTGTGTCACTATAACACAGCCGGGGTTCAGAGCACCCTGGCTGTGTCACTATAACACAGCCGGGGTTCAGAGCACCCTGGCTGTGTCACTATAACACAGCCAGCGCCTTAGTTGTCACTGACGCCAAACTTCAGGCTTCATCGGCTTCAGTCTTAAATTATTGGAAACGAAAAAGTATTCCGTTGGTTTTTAAGTTATATTTTGATATTTGTGTGTTAGTTACCAGAAGTCAATGACACTTGTCGATAGGCATTTGATTGCTGAGAGTGTGTGTGTGACTAAATGGCTGTGCACACACAAACACACACACACACACATTGGCCATTTTATAAGGTACACCTGTACACCTGCTCTTTAATGCAAGTATCTAATCAGCCAATCACTTGGCAATACTTCAGTTCCTGAAAGCATTCAGACATGGTCAAGAGGTTCAGTTGTTGTTTAGACCGAACATCAAAATTGGGAAGAAATGTGATCTAAGTGACTTTGTCCGTGGATGATTGTTGGTGCCAGACAGGGTGGTTTGAATACCTCAGAAACTGGTGATCTCCTGGGATTTTCACGCTCAACAGCCTCTAGAGTTTACAGAGAATGGTGTGAAACTACGAAATATCCAGTGAGCGGCAGTTCAGTGGGCGAAAACGCCGTGTTAATGAGAGAGATCAGAGAAGAATAGCCAGGCTGGCAGGAATGCTACAGTGACTCAAATAACCATGTGTTAGAACAGTGGTATGCAGAAGAGCATCTCTGAACGCACAATACGTCGATCCAAGAAGTGGATAGGCAACAGTAGTAGAGGCCAACACCGGGTTTCTCGCCTGTCAGATAATAACAAGACAGTAAGGCTACATTGGACACAGGCTCACCAAACTTGAACAGATGAAGATTGGAAAAATGTTGCCTGGTCTGATGAATCGCGATTTCTGCTGTAACATTCAGATGGTAAGGCCAGAATTTGACGTAAACCTTTTGGATGTGGTGGAATGGGAGATTCGCAGCATGAATGCTCAGCTGATAAATCTGCAATAGCTGCGTGTCGCTATCAAGTCAACATGGACAAGGATCTCTAAGGAATGTTTCCAGCACATTGTTAAATCTATACCACGAAGAATTCAGGCTGTTCTGGGGGCAGGGGGGGTCCCTACTCCCTACTAGAAGGATGTACCTAATAAAGTAGCCACCGAGTGTATACACACACACACTATATATATATATATATATATATATATATATATATATATATATATATATATATATATATATATATATATATATAATAATATTATAAAGTACCGAGTGTATACACACACTCTCAAATCTCTCTCTCTCTCTCTCTCTCTCTCTCTCTCTCATCTCTCTCTCTCTCTCTCTCTCTCTCTCTCTCTCTCTCTCTCTCTCTCTCTCTCTCTCTCTCTCTCTCTCTCTCTTCTCTCTCTCTCTCTCTCTCTCTCTCTCTCTCTCTCTCTCTCTCTCTCTCTCTCTCTCTCTCTCTCTCTCTCTCTATATATATATATATATATATATATATATATATATATATATATATATATATATATATATATATATATATATATATATATATATATACAAACACATTTATAATAAAAACATGACACAACTAGGAACACGACACATTTGCATTAAAGTTAATAGTCTTTTCAAAATTACGACTCTAATATAATTAAGGTACATGGACTTTCTTTAAGTCCAAACATCATGTATATGCTTATAGTCTCTTTATAGCCCAGACATCATACATATTCTTATAGCTTCCTGAACACTTGCACATTATGCAAATGCTGATGAGAATCAATCCAGTCCTATATTCAAATCATTCTCATTTTGCGGCAGTTAAAAGCTCATAAATAACTAATTGCGAACATTTCGATTACATTTACGATTATCGTGATGGTTTTCAGATTATATGGTCATCATTTTGTTGAACTGATAGTCGTGTTTGTGATCATTGTCTTGGTTTAAAGTACCTCTGGTTTGGTGACCTTCATGTGGTGGATTATATTGGCAAATTAATATAATTTATGGGAAGTGAAAGTAATTGTTGCATGCATTAGAGGAGCATTAATGTAATGCTGACTTAATGTGTGTGTGTGTGTGGGGGACTAACCGACCTACTAAGGCAGTTTATCGTCGAGATTGTCTGAGCACATTCGTGTATTTACATCTTCGGAAGAGTACTGTTACCAGCTGTTACGAAGTTTATTCTTCAAGGAGAAACACATGACACGGATCACTGTGGTCTCCCACAGTGGTGCCGGCGCTGTGGGGGGCACCACTGTTGTCTCCCACAGTGGTGCCGGCGCTGTGGCGGGGGCACCACTGTTGTCTCCCACAGTGGTGCCGGTGCTGTGGCGGGGGCACCGCTGTGGTCTCCCACAGTGGTGCCGGCGCTGTGGCGGGGGCACCGCTGTGGTCTCCCACAGTGGTGCCGGCGCTGTGGCGGGGGCACCGCAAGACTGAAACGTCGTCATAAGCTTCAGTCTCTTGTGTGTGGGTTATTTGTGTATTGTTTCAGTCACGGTATTGTGTCTTTGTATTGTTTACTGTGTCACTGAGGACACAGGTGAAGGTGGGGAAGCTAATAGCACTATGGCAGGCTGTGTACATGTATTGTTTAAATACCGACAAGATGAAGAATTAGACATGTGCAACATTTAGGTATCTTTATTGTAGACGTTTCTCCATCCAGTGGCTTTATCAATACAAATTCAATGACATAATGGGATGACAGTAGAACTATATACAAAATATGAAGTAATCAGTTCCTCAGCCTTGGAGCTGGTGAAGAAGACTGTCGTCTTGAAGACCACCGTGGTGCACACCAACTCCAAGGCTCAGGCACTGATTACCTCATCTTTTGTATATAGTTCTACTGTCTTCCCCATTTAGTCCTTGAATTTGTATTGATAAAGCCACTTGTGGACATTTGATAATATTTGCAGTAAAGAGTTACTCATCACACCTGGTTACGAGTAGACATCAGTGCAGAAGAGCACTGCAGTAGGCCTACTGGTCTAAGCTAGGCAAGTCTTACTTATATACAGTCGATTCACAAATAACCCAAATTTATAGACGAGGTTTCAGCAGAGACGAGAAGGCAGGTCAGGAAGAGGAAGTAGTAGTAGTAATAGTATTAATAGTAGTGGTAGTAGTAGTGGTGGTAGTAGTAGTTGTAGTGGTAGTAATAGTAGTAGTAGTGTGGTTGTAGTAGTGGTAGTAGTAGTAGTTATAGTAGTAGTAGTGGTGGTGGTAACAGTAGTAGTGGCAGTAACAGTTAGGGTGAATTACATGTCAAAGGGATAGACAAGCAGGTATTTGCAGTCACTAACTCGTCTAAATACAAAGGTGTGCAAGTTTATCCTCTCTCTTGCCTAGTTATTCTCCTCCTCCTATTTATTCTAGTTTATTTTTCTCTAGGTCTTCCTTCCTTCTAATGCTCCTGCTCCTCCTGCATCAAGGTTAAATCTTGTTTACCCTTCAAGGGAGGTTCCTTGATGCTGGTGAGGGGCTCTTGATGTAAGGGATTGGACCTGCGCATCGAACTTGAGTGCTTTACATTTCCCCAGGCTCTGTATGACTTCCACGGGTTTAGCTCTCCCCACAAATGAAATAATAATATAATGATAATAAAAATAATATATCTTGTTCTTCAAGACAACCTCGTCTTGAAATATTTCTTCTTTGTCCTTTTTTTCTAAAATTTATCATCGCTCATTTGTCTCTCTTCTTTATCCTGTTGTTTCTGCTGTTGGCACTGCCGGTGGTGATGATGATACAGCTGCCGGTGCTGCTTCTAGTGGTGGTGGCTCACCTGCCGGTGCTGCTTATGGTGGTGGTAGTGCTGCTGTTGTTGCTGCTACTGCGTCTGTTACTACTGCTGCTGGTGGTTGTGATGGTGATGTTGGTAGTGGTGGTGGTGGTGGTGGTAGTGGTGGTGCGCCACCAGCGACTACATAAGTGGTGTTTACGGTTTAATGGCGGCGAAGACCCTGACCACCATAATGTCTTGATAGCCCGCCAGCATGGCTCCCAGCACCTCTGTTCTCCAGTGTCTCTCACACTGCACAAGACTATGTCTTGTGCTCTGGTGATATATTCTCCTCTAAAGTTGTCTTCTGTTTAGATGTCTTGTGGTCTGAAGATGTCTTGTATTTAGAAGATATCTTGTTGTCTGAAGATGTTTTGTGTTTAGAAGATGTCTTGTGTTTAGAAGAAGTCTTGTGTTTAGAAGGTGTCTTGTGGTCTGAAGATGTCTTGTGGTCCGAAGATGTCTTGTGGTTTGAAGATGTTTTGTGTTTAGAAGGTGTCTTGTGGTCTGAAGATGTCTTGTGGTCTGAAGATGTCTTGGGGTCTTTGGGTTTCTTCAACTTGTAATTGTTGATCATTATCTGGTTTTGGAGATGAGGAACACCATTAAAAATTATAAAAATCAGTGCAGAGCCAAGATTTCTACACACACACACACACACACACACACACACACACACACACACACACACACACTCACACACACACACACACACACACACACACTCACACACACTCACACACACACACACACACACACACACTCACACACACTCACACACACACACACACTCACACACACACTCACACAAACACACACACAGGAAGACAGGAAGACAGCAGCGAGTTATGGTTCGTGGCGAGGTGTCAGAGTGGGCGTCTGTGACGAGTGGAGTTCCACAGGGGTCAGTCCTAGGACCAGTGCTGTTTCTGGTATTTGTTAATGACATGACGGAAGGAATAACCTCCGTAGTGTCCCTGTTTGCAGATGATGTGAAGTTGATGAGAAGGATTCAATCGGACATGGACCAGGCAGAACTACAAAGGGATCTGGACAGGCTGCAGGACTGGTCCAGGAATTGGCTCCTGGAGTTCAATCCCACCAAGTGCAAAGTCATGAAGATCGGGGAAGGGCAAAGAAGACCGCAGACGGAGTACAGTCTAGGGGGCCAAAGACTACAAACCTCACCCAAGGAAAAAGATCTTGGGGTGAGTATAACACCAGGCACATCTCCTGAAGCGCACATCAACCAAATCACTGCTGCAGCATACGGGCGCCTAGTAAACCTAAGAACAGCATTTCGACATCTTAATAAGGAATCGTTCAGGACCCTGTACACTGTGTACGTTAGGCCCATATTGCAGTACGCAACACCAGTTTGGAACCCACACCTAGCCAAGCACATAAAGAAACTAGAGAAAGTGCAAAGGTTTACAACACAACTAGTCCCGGAGCTGGAAGTTGAAGACTCAGATGAATCACAGGGACGTTAGGAAGTATTTCTTCAGTCACAGAGTGGTTAGGAAGTGGAATAGCTTGGGAAGCGATGTAGTGGAGGCAGGATCCATTCATAGCTTTAAGAAGAGGTATGATAAGGCTCATGGCGAAGGGAGAGAGACCCAGTAGCGGCCAGTGAAGAGGCGGGGCAAGGAGCTATGACTCGACCCCTGCAACAACAACTAGGTGAGTTCACACACACACACACACACACACACACACACACACACACACACATCTATCCATGGGTCCTGAGAGAGGGAGCAGAGGAGCTATGCATACCCCTAACAATGATCTTCAACACATCTATCGAAACGGGGCAACTACCTGAGGTATGGAAGACAGCAAATGTAGTTCCAATTTTTAAAAATATTAGACAGGAACGTAGCACTAAGCTACAGACCAGTGTCACTGACATGTATAGTATGCAAGGTCATGGAGAAGATAGTCAGGAGAAGAGTGGTGGAGCACCTAGAAAGGAATGAGCTTATCAACGACGGCCAACACGGTTTTAGGGACGGGAAATCCTGTGTCACAAACCTACTGGAGTTCTACGACAGGGTGACAGCAATAAGACAAGAGAGAGAGAGAGAGGGGTGGGTAGATTGCATATTCTTGGACTGTAAGAAGGCGTTTGACACAGTTCCACACAAGAGATTAGTGCAGAAGCTGGAGGACCAGGCAGGGGTAACAGGGAAGGCACTACAATGGATCAGGGAATACCTGTCAGGAAGACAGCAGCGAGTCATGGTACGTGATGAAGTGTCAGAGTGGGCGCCGGTGACGAGCGGGGTTCCACAGGGGTCAGTCCTGGGACCAGTGCTGTTTCTGGTAGTTGTGAACGACATGACGGAAGGAATAGACTCCGAAGTGTCCCTGTTTGCAGATGAAGTGAAGTTGATGAGAAGAATTCAGTCGGACGAGGACCAGGCAGAACTACAAAGGGATCTGGACAGGCTGCAACATCAACCAAATAACTGCTGCAGCATATGGGCGCCTAGCAGACCTAAGAACAGCATTCCGACATCTTAATAAAGAATCGTTCAGGACCCTGTACACTGTGTACGTTAGGCCCATACTGGAGTATGCAGCACCAGTTTGGAACCCACACCTTGCCAAGCACGTGAAGAAGCTCGAGAAAGTGCAAAGGTTTGCAACAAGACTAGTCCCGGAGCTAAGGGGTATGTCCTACGAGGAGAGGTTAAGGGAAATCGACTTGACGACACTGGAGGACAGGAGAGATAGGGGGGACATGATAACAACATATAAGATACTGAGAGGAATTGACAAAGTGGACAGAGACAGAATGTTCCAGAGATGGGACACAGCAACAAGGGGACACAGTTGGAAGTTGAAGACTCAGATGAATCACAGGGATGTTAGGAAGTATTTCTTCAGTCACAGAGTGGTCGGGAAGTGGAATAGTTTAGGAAGCAGGATGTTCCAGAGAGGGGACATCGAAACAAGGGGTCACAATTGGAAGTTGAAGACTCAGATGAGTGCATAGAGTAGTCAGGTAGTGGAATAGTCTAGCAATTGATGTAGTGGAGGCAGGAATCATACATAGATTTAAGACGAGGTATGATAAAGCTCATGGAGCAGGGAGGGGACCCAGTAGCGATCAGTAAAGAGGAGGGGCCAGGAACTGAGTCTCGACACCTGCAACCACACTTAGGTGAGTACACACACACACACACACACACACACACACACACACACAACAGTCTTGTAGTACACGGCTACCTTCAGTGAAAAAGCGGAAGAGCGTCTGTATTTAGTATTAGAAGCGATGAGAGGGAACTAAAGATGTATAGCGTCTAAGATCACTTAGTAAACAATGGAAAAAAATGAGAAACAGTGCAGGAAGTCCCAGTTGAGGTGGAAATTCAGTTGATTATTTGAAAGTATATCCCATGGGGAGGGGAGTGTGAACCCACCAGTGAGGGGTTCCAGTGCTATCTTGAGTCTATTTCGGGAGTCAGCGCCCCCTCAGCCCGGTCCTAGACCAGGTCCCAATTAGTGATGTTTTTTTTTTAAACTTTGGTATTATCACAAAATAATAGTTAAAAAAATATGAATAGTAAATATAAAGAAAACTCGGTGGAGAAAAAATAGTTTGAAAAGGTAAGTGGTTAGAAAGAGTGGAAGTTAAAAAGAGCCAAATAAAAGAATTTTGAGCACCCAAGTGTTCTCTAGGACCATATAGTTCATGGCTCCCACTGCAAAGTGTTCTCTAGGACCATTTAGTTCATGGCTCCCCCTGCAAGGTGTTCTCTAAGACCATATAGTTCATTGCTCCCCCCTGCAAGGTGTTCTCTAAGACCATATAGTTCATGGCTCCCCCTGCAAGGTGTTCTCTAAGACCATATAGTTCATGGCCCCCAAGTGTCTCTAAGACCATATAGTTCATGCCCCTGCAAGTGTTCCTAAGACCATATAGTTCATGGCCCCCTGCAAGGTGTTCTCTAAGACCATATAGTTTATGGCCCCCTGCAAGGTGTTCTCTAAGACCATATAGTTATGGCTCCTCAAGTGTTCTCTAAGACCATATAGTTCATGGCCCCCCCTGCAAGATGTTCTCTAAGACCATATAGTTCATGGCCCCCCTGCAAGGTGTTCTCTAAGACCATATAGTTTATGGCCCCCCTGCAAGGTGTTCTCTAAGACCATATAGTTCATCTCATGTTCTCTGCCCTATAGTTCAGCCCCTGCAAGGTGTTCTCTAAGACCATATAGTTCATGGCCCCTGCAAGGTGTTCTCTAAGACCATATAGTTCATGGCCCCCTGCAAGATGTTCTCTAAGACCATATAGTTCATGGCCCCCTGCAAGGTGTTCTCTAAGACCATATAGTTCATGGCCCCCTGCAAGGTGTTCTCTAAGACCATATAGTTCATGGCTCCCCTGCAAGGTGTTCTCTAAGACAATATAGTTCATGGCTCCCCTGCAAGGTGTTCTCTAAGACCAATATAGTTCATGGCTCCCCTGCAAGGTGTTCTCTAAGACAATATAGTTCATGGCCCCCCTGCAAGGTGTTCTCTAAGACCATATAGTTCATGGCTCCCCCTGCAAGGTGTTCTCTAAGACAATATAGTTCATGGCACCCCTGCAAGGTGTTCTCTAAGACCATATAGTTCATGGCTCCCCTGCAAGGTGTTCTCTAAGACAATATAGTTCATGGCTCCCCTGCAAGGTGTTCTCTAACAGGCACAGTATTTATGTTCATCTGACTCCCAAGGTGTTCTCTAACTATAGTTCATGGCTCCCCCTGCAAGGTGTTCTCTAAGACCATATAGTTCATGGCCCCCTGCAGGTGTTCTCTAGACAAATGTTCATGGCTTCCCTGCAAAGTGTTCTCTAAGACAATATAGTTCATGGCTCCCCTGCAAGGTGTTCTCTAAGACCATATAGTTCATGGCCCCCCTGCAAGGTGTTCTCTAAGACCATATAGTTCATGGCTCCCCCTGCAAGGTGTTCTCTAAGACAATATAGTTCATGGCTCCCCCTGCAAGGTGTTCTCTAAGACAATATAGTTCATGGCTCCCCCTGCAAGGTGTTCTCTAAGACCATATAGTTCATGGCCCCCCTGCAAGGTGTTCTCTAAGACAATATAGTTCATGGCTCCCCCTGCAAAGTGTTCTGTATACAGCGGCTACAGTCTCGACTTTTATTGCTGTCATCTTTTTGACTAAGTCGGTGGAGCTTGTATGTATGATGTAGTTGTTAGTAACTAGAGTAGTAGAGATGTTGGTGGCGGGGAGGAGTGTATGTGGTGGCTGGTCTCTCATGTGTAGTAGTGTTAATAATGCAGACGCGCTTCCTACAGTCTGAGATGAATATCTGATTATTCATGGTATATAATATCGACGAGTTGATAAATAAAACACACTTGCAACACTTGGGTATCTTTATTGTTGATACGTTGCGCCTACACAAGAGGCTTCTTCTGTCGGAATGTAGGACTGGAAGCAGTAGAAGTAATATTGATGTGATCAGTCCGTCACCATCGGTGGGAGGTGGTCAGTCCCTCTAACCTAAAGCATAGGCAAGCGGTCAGACTTTATATATTTAAAAAGAGGTGAGATGAAGCAGCTGGAGTTGCTGTCACAGGTGAGCGTGGCCCACAAATGGAAGTAGGTCTGCTTAACACTATAGTAGGATATATAAGCAGTTGAATACTTATGTGATAATCACTCTCCTCGTCAAGGAGTGTGACTATCTATATCAGTATCTAAATAGTTCACTTTATTATTCTTCGTAACTACTATTGCCAAAATACATAGTATAGCACTCTTCCGTGTACTTCTAACTTGTGTTAAAACAAATTCTTGGCTTTTGCTGCACCAAGTTGAACAAACTAGTAAAACCGGGCATGTATGTTTTTTATGTCTGTAACTATCTAGTTGGGGTCTCAAATTCTCAAGGCTTTTAAGAATAGCCCTTGTGAAGGCTAAAGTCTTGTGTTTTGTGTGTGTGTGTGTGTGTGTGTGTGTGTGTGTGTGTGTGTGTGTAAACGCAAATTTCGTTTACCTCCAAGGTTGGGTGACCCAAAGAAAAAAGAAAACACATTCAGACGTATTCACTGAGTCTCTTTCTCTCCAGAAGTGTTGACATCAGTCAGATCACCCACCGACTTCCACATCCCAACCTTCAGAGTGCATGCACTACCCTTCCCATCTCCAGGATTCAAGTCTGGCTAACAGATTTCCCTGAATCCTTTCATAAAAGTTATTTTGCTCACACTCCTACGGCACATCTATTTAAACCAACTCTTCACCATGCGCTCCTATCTAACACGCTCACAAAAAGCTGCTGGATACTCAAGCCTCTAAAAACTCAAACCCCCTTGTACCCCATACTTCCAACCGTTCCTAGGACGACCTTTTTCCCTCCTACCTTCCGCCCTAGATTTACACACCCTCTTCTTCGGCCCATCTCTGTGTCCTCTCTACATACCCAAACTACTTCAACAACCCCTTCTCAGCTCTCTGATATATACTCTTGGTAAGGCCACATTGTCTTTCAATTACTACTACGCTCTTAATTCTCTGCATAATATTCATACCACACATTGTTCTCAAACATGACATCTTCGCTGCAACATTCAAAACCCATACCTCTCATCCATATAAAAGCGTTGGTAACATGATACTTTGGTATATTCACTTTTTTTTTGGCTCAGTTAATAAACTTCTTTCCACTGATATTTCAACACCTACCTTTTTTATCCTCATCTATTATGTGGTTCACCCCTTTCATAAACCCATCTACTGACATGTCTACTCCCAAATATGTAAATCCATCCACTTCTTCCACCAACAAACCTCTGTCTTCAGGAAGTAACTCAACAGATTCCTAAAAACAGTTCCTCATCAATCGGGTTGTAGCGCATATATTGGACATCAGACGGCGGGCACTAACAGCTTGATCAATCAGGCCATCAGCCAGGAGGCCTGGTCTGGGACCTGGCCGCGGTGACCTCCGGAAGCGACTCCAGGTAAACTCCCTCCTATCTAATATTCCATCTATCATTTCCTTAACATTTTGTTGCTCTCATCTTGTTTTTTCTATGTTCACTTTTAATTTCCTTCTTTTACATACTCTATCAAATTCATCCATCAACTTTTGTAATTTGTCTTGAGAATCTCATAAGAGAACTGTTTGATCAGGCAAGTGCAACCGGGATAACTCCCACTTTATATCAGATTCAACATCTTTCAGTCCCACATCTCTTCCCAACACTCAAGTGTTTACTTCGTTCACAGTCCTATCCATATGTTAATCAACCATGTGACATCACACATCCCTCTCTAAGTCCTAGTTTCACTGTGAAATAGTCCCACTTCTTCCTACATAACCTCACCTGAGTTTTACTCTCTGCATGAAAACTCTAAATTGTTTTTGGTAACTTACTACCTATTTCAGACACTTGCAATATTTGCCACATGACTTCCCTATCCACCCTATGTAAATTCATAAATGTAACAAACAACTCAGCCTTATCTAAGTACTGCCAACTTATATGTTTTAATGTGAACACTTAGTCTACCCTCCCTAAATCCTCCCTGCTCCTCTGCAAGTCTATTTTCTGTCTTTCTACTCTCCCTTTCAATAATAATTCTACCATAAACTATACCTGGTATACTCAGAAGTCTTATCCCCCTATAATTCTTACATTTTGTCTTGTCCCCCTTTTCCTTATACAAGGGAACTGTTCACTCTCTCTTCTAGTTCTTTGGTACCTTCCAGTCTTCCATGTGTGTATTGAACAATCACACCAACCACTCCAAAACTACACCCAAACCTTCTTTTAACATCTATCCCAGCCGCTTTACCCCCTTCCGAACTACCCACTACCTCATGCACTTTCCCCATACCCTCCTTGGGCTCCTCATTCCTATACTATGTTATCCCTCACTGCCCCATGCATGAAATCACTGCTCCGAATTCTTTTCATAACATTCACACCGCACATTGCTCTCCAACATGACATCTTCACTGCCTCCAGCCTCCTCGCTGCAACGTTTAAAGCCCATATATTACACACGTATAAAAGGGTTGGTACCACTATACTCGGGTACATTCCTCTTTTTACCTCCATAAATAAACTTCTTTCTACAGATGCCTCTACACTCCATCGACGTTTTTTTTTCTTCATCTATTCTGTGGGTCACCTCGTCTTTCATAGGCCTATCTGCTGGCATGTCATCGCCAGAATATCTATATATGTAGTTTAATTTTTTGAGCCAAGGCTTTGTTTTATTATTTTGATTTGTCTTCATCTTTCCAACATATTTGGTACTGTGTATGAATGTTATTCTGTTGTTGTTGCAGCGCTGTATGACCCGACTGGGTTTAGCGCTTCTTTTTGATGATAATAATAATAATAATAATAATAATAATAATAATAATAATAATAATAATAATTATGTTGTTGTTATTATTGTTTTCTTTGCAAGCTTCATTTACCCTTTTCTTCCTACCTAGAGTTTCTTCCCAATTCTGGCTGACACTTTTGAAGTCTCCAGCTCAGGGTGACAATACCAAAGTTCCCTAGCACTGCCTGGCACTATTGAAGTATCACAGTTCTGACATGACACCACTGAAGTCTCCCAGTTCTGACTGTCAATACCGAAGTCTTACAGCTCTGGTTGACACATTTCAGCACTGTGTAACCTAGCCAGTGTGATGGCAGGGTAAACACAGCTAGCTTTCTTCCCACTATGTAACTGTCAAATAAAATAGGGTAGCAACTCACTGCTGATGTATCCAATTTTCTTAAATAAAGGCCCTTTCCTGTACCCTTCCCCTTCCCCTCCCCCTCCGACCATCATGGCGGCTGGTGTCATGGCGGACGACAACGACGACAGTCATGATTCCTTCACAAATTACACCAGTTGCGGCGTCATAATTAGTCATGAAGTCATAATTGCATCAGTCGTGACGTCATAATTACTCTAGGCATGAAGTTATAATTACCAGGGGATTTGTCACGGGGAACCAGACTCTCCTTGATAACTATATAGTCTACTGAGGGGGAAGAGGATGTGTGGGGCGGTCTGAGGGCTGGGCCCTGAGGGCTGGGCTCTGGGGGTTGGGCCCTGAGGGCTGGGCTCTGAGGGTTGGGCCCTGAGGGCTGGGTGCAGGGTGAGGCTTGGGATGGGAAGGACTGACAACGACAGGGGGGAAAAAAGGACTGGAGGAACTGAAATCTGAGGATGGGGACGATTTGTGATCTGAGAGATGGGAAGACTGAAAGCCAGGGTGGTGGTTGTTGGGAGTCAGGGTGGTGGTTGTTGGGATCCAGGATGGTGGTTGTTGGGAGCTAGGGTGGTGGTTGTTGGGAGCTAGGGTGGTGGTTGTTGGGAGCCAGGGTGGTGGTTGTTGGGAGCTAGGGTGGTGGTTGTTGGGAGCCAGGGTGGTGGTTGTTGGGAGCTAGGGTGGTGGTTGTTGGGAGCTGGGGTAGTTATTGGAAGCTGGGGTAATAGTTAGGAGCTGGCGTAGTAGTTGGGTAGCTGGGGTGGGGTTTCTGTCCACTATAACCCCCACCCTTGACTTGTATTCACACTCCCGCTTGTGTCTTCACCATGTTCCTACCCATCTATTTAGAATCCATTGCTGCTGCTTCTCCTTTTTTTTTGGGGGGGGCCTTCGGTTATTCTAACGCCTTAAAAATTCGTTGTTGAAAACGTCCAGTCGTTCTCATTCATGCCTGAAACCCTTAGGTTTCAGAGTGAATCTGTAAACATCTCTGAGTGACATAATATGCACTCTTTCCCAAAGTAGCACTTCCGCTTCCTAGCATATTCAGGCATTTTTCCGGGGTGTTGATGACAACATTTAAATCCGCATTTACATACTCCTCTAGCATGGTATTAACACTTGTGGCGGCCAGTGTTTGGCGCTGTTGTCAATAAAGGATCACATTATACTGCTTATGTGTATATATTTCCATAGATGGGTGGTGTTTACATCAGCACTGTGTTCTAATCTTTCACTGTTATTGTGTTTACATCAGCACTGTGTTCTAAACTTTCACTGTTATTGGGTTTTGTCCCCATTGTTCATTGATAAACAGGTAGACTTCCTAAGAATTTAGGATAATATATTTAAAGATAATAATAATAATAATAATAATGATAGTTGTAGTAATAATAGTAATATAATAATAATAATAATAATAATAATAATAATAATAATAATACATATTTTAATATATGTAAAGATAATATTAATATTGTTAATAACTCCCTGGATACTCTTCATTAGCTCACATTCACAGGAAAAAAATTAATATCGAATTAAGTATTTTTTATTCCATGTTCGTGTTTTATGGAAGGCGGGGCTGGAATAATCTGTAATGAGGGGAGGGGGAGGGCAGGGGCGGAGAATGAAGGGGCGGAAGGAGAATTGAATGGAGTTGAGGGAAGGGTGGGAAGGGAAACATAGAAGGGGGAAGAAGTGAAAATGGAAATGTAAGAAGAGGTGCACTGGTAAATTGAGGGAATGGAGTGGCAAGGAGGTAAAAAAAAAGGGAAATTGAGAAAGGACATACACTATTGTCTGGTTCAAACCCATGACTGACTGTTAGGACAGTGCAGTGATTCCATATATCCCAAGCATAACGGCAACGGAATATACCTCTAAGGAATATTCCAGGCTAACAGAAGCATTAGACATATACCTTCTTATATTCCAGATCAGCGGGATATAAAAGGTATCCTGTTATCTTCTAACAGAATATAGTTCCTGTCCTCCTAAGACCTGTTTTAAGGCGATGCCTTGAGGCTCGTGAAGGGCTCTTGCTCCCAGAAATTGGAGCCACCCTCCCCTTCTTCGGATGGAGTCTGATAGTCTCCCAGTTTCCATGCGCTGTAAGACCCCTACTGGTTTAAGGCTTCCCAATAGATAATAATATTGACAATAATAATAATTTACAACTCTTCAATTTTTATCCATCTGATCCAATACAAGAAATGGATATAATCTGTTTTAGGTTAAATTAGGTTAACCTAACCTAAATTAACCTAAATTAACCGCGAGGCTGGTAGATGTGGTTTACGTCTACTAGTCGACGTTTCGCTCGGTTGTGAGGAGAAATATTGTGTGACTGGAGGCTTGTTCTGCTGTATACACTGAGAGTTTAATCTGTGTTTCAGGTATTAAGTGTCCTTGTCTGGTGGTAAACACACAAGGATACCCTCGTGTAGTCGATAGACTTTAAACTCCACTAACCAGTTCAACCAGTATACCACAGCTCAACACACACTGTTTCAGTAGCCATTGATAGCGCCATTGCATCAGCATTGTAACACGCGCTCTAATGCGCTCTAATGCGCTCTAACACGCGCTCTAACACGCTCTCTAACACGCGCTCTAACACGCGCTCTAACACGCCCTCTAACACGCGCTCTAACACGCCCTCTAACACGCGCTCTAACACGCGCTCTAACACGCGCTCTAACATGCGCTCTCAAAACATTGCTTCGGAAAAGAGAACCTGATAAAATTCCCACCTTCCGAAAAATTCTTCCTTTTTGACAAAAATTCTTTTCGGTTAGATTTTGATGGCGAAGTGGCTAGTTTATTGTGCACCCAAAATCCATCCTGTGGAGGGCAAGGGCATATGGATACACAAAAGACCTAGGAACTATATATCCATGTGTTCTTGTGCTACCCTCCACAGGATGAATAAAAGGCGCAAAACGTAAATTAATTCTTTTCGAAAAATTCCTTCTTTTTGAAACATCCCAATTGAAAAGAATTCCTTAATTTTCGATTTTTTTTTTTAAATCCTTTTCGAAAAATTCCTTTTTTTTTTAAATCCTTTTCGAAACAATTCCGAAAAAAATCTTATTTTCGAATAATTCATTATCTTCGAAAACATATTCCATCTTTTCTAAGCATTCCGATCGAAAAATTTCTTATTTTCGAAAATTTTCGCCATGGTCATTTAGCAGCGTGGAATAATGGGATGCAGTTAGCAGCAATTTTGTCGTGGTTGGTTCTGGCAAGGAGTAGGTCGGAGGTAGCACTTAGAGTCGGGGCTGCCTAGTTACTAGGGACTCTTACATCATTTTTCATTCCATTTTATCGGGCAAAATTTCACCATGCCGGGAGTTTTTTAGCAGAAAAATTGGCTTTTAGAGTTCAATTAAGGTTAAGAGCTTCTTGATAATTCTATTTTTTTTCTCTTGAGTCTACCCACGTGTGCTCATTTCAGGTCATTTCCCTGCTATGTAATTTGAGTGTAATGATCCCCGTCAGTTGGTTTTTAAGGTCCTAAAACAGCAGAGTTTATGTAACGTGGGTAAAACCCTCCTTACGTAAATTCTTAAAATTCATTACAGCATTTTTTTTCCTTTATCAAAAAACTCTTGTTATGTTTATGTTGTTTCATGCCTTCTATTTACCTCCTCTCAATTAGATCCTTCCTATTGTCTCCTCTGTTTCTATTCTCCTTCATATTGTCTCCTCTGTTTCTATTCTCCTTCCTATTGTCTCCTCTATTTCTAATCTCCTTCCTATTGGCTTCTCTGTTTCTGTTCTCCTTCTTGTTGCCTCGTCTGTTTCTCTTCTCCTTCCTCCTGTTTTCCTCCCTCCCCTTACACGGCTAGTTATACCTTCTCTGCTTCTGTCCCATTAGCTCAGCCACCCCATCATGCACTACAATTATTTCCCACTTTACGTATTCCCCTCCTCCCTTTCCGTAAGTGCACAGCTGTTCCATAATTTTTTTCCTCCTCTCTAATCAGAAATAAATATATTCATCAACCGTTCCTCCATCCCCGTTTGTACATCATTCCAGCAGCTCCTCCCGTCTCATCCAGGCCTTATCCCGTTCCATCTAGCTCTCCTCCTGTCCCATCTAGCTGTCCTCCCGTCCTATTAGGACAGTACCCTGCGTTTCTATACAACAAACTCTAGCCAGCTCCACATCCGTTCCCACACTCTAAATAAACCCTTGCTGTCCATTTCTCGCCCTTCTCACAAACCTCTCTCGGCCCTCTCTTGCCCCTCTCAGCAAATTTACTTCCGTTTTACCTAAGCAGTATCCTTCCATCCCCTCCACAAGCAGCAGATAGTCTCCATGTAGACAGTTTTAAGACTATCCGAAATGCTGCTAATAACGAGGGGCTTTCTGTAAAATAGTTTATACATGTCAGTCACCATAATTGTATAGAGTATACCTGGAGTACACATGGAGGTTGTTCCAGGGGTCACATGGAGGGTGTTCTAAGGGTCACATGGAGGGTGTTCCAGGAGTCATATAGAGGGTGTTCCAGGGTCACATGGAGGGTGTTCCAGGGGTCACATGGAGAGTGTTCCAGGGGTCACATAGAGGGTGTTCCAGGGGTCACATGCAGGGTGTTCCAGGGGTCACATGCAGGGTGTTCCAGGGGACACATGCAGGGTGTTCCAGGGGACACATGCAGGGTGTTCCAGGAGTCACATTGAGGGTGTTCCAGGGGTCACATGGAGTGTTCCAGGGGTCACATGGAGTGTTCCAGGGGTCACATGGAGGGTGTTCCAGGGGTCACATGGAAAGTGTTCCAGGGGTCACATGGAGTGTTCCAGGGGTCACATGGAGGGTGTTCCAGGGGTAACATGGAGAGTGTTCCAGGCGTTACATGGAGAGTGTTCCAGGGGTCACATGGAGAGTGTTCCAGGGGTCCCATGGAGGGTGTTCCAGGGGTCACATGGAGGGTGTTCCAGGAGTCACATGGAGGGTGTTCCAGGGGTCACATGGAGGATGTTACAGGGGTCACATGGAGGGTGTTACAGGGGTCACATGGAGGGTGTTACAGGGGTCACATGGAGGGTGTTCCAGGGGTCAACGCCCCAGCGACCCGGTCCATGACCAGGCCTCCACACTTTATAGAAATAAAGTTGTTTGTTTTGTTGTTTTGCTTGTTGGTTTAGAATCTGCTGTTTTCTGTCTTAAACATATACTTGCATATAACCCCCTCCCACTCCTTTACCAGTTCACTCCCTCCACCCACAAACCAACTCCACTCACAAGCCCACTCCACCCACTCTGGCATCAGTAACAGTGTCCATGGTGATGTAAAGCAGGTCTCGTTGCAATAATTAGGATCGGTCACTAAGTGTTCATTACCTGCTCTGCAATTGAGTGAAGAGTCTTGCAATATGAGAGGCAAGTTAATAATACAGGGAAACCCCTAACCCCCCTACCTTAATGATACAAGGGAAACCCCCTCACCCCTTACCTGAATATTTATACCTGCTTCCTACTTCCTGTCTGCAACAATAGCTTTTTTTTACATCAAAACATAGAACATATCAATTTTAGGAACTCGAATTATAATCTGATATATATTAAATAATATATATATATGTACAATATATATATATATATATATATATATATATATATATATATATATATATATATGTATTGCCGATTAGGTAAAACTGGTCAATTAGCAAGAACTCATTTAAAATTAAGTCCTTTCTAAAATTTTCTCTTATACGTTTAAAGATATATTTTTTCATTTATGTTAATGTAAGAATTTATAATTTTGTACCAAGAGAAACTTTGAAAACCTACCTAACCTTATTACAACAAGCGCAATTTAATTTAGCCTAACCCAACTAAATATATTTTAGATACGTTAACATTAATTTAATAAAAACCAAACACAATGAAATATATTTTTTCGTTATGTTCAGAATGATTTTGGCGAAATTATTGCATACACAAATTTTCACTTGTCTTATATGGCAAGGTGAGCGTTGCTATTTAAGCCAAAATCAATATATTTTACCTAATCGGAGACATATATATATATATATATATATATATATATTCTTTGTTTTTAGTAGTTTATACAGGAGTAGGAGTTACTAGCCCATTGCTCCCGGCATTTAGTCGCCTCCTACGACACGCATAGCTAACGGAATAAGAATTCTGTTCCACTTCCCCATAGAGATAAGCAGAAATAAACAAGAACAAGAACTAGGAAGAAAATAGAAGAAAACCCAGAGGGGTTAGTATATATATGTTTGTACATGCACGTGTAGTGTGACCTAAGTGTAAGTACAAGTTGCAAGACATACCTGCAACCTTGCATGTTTATGAGACAGAAAAAGACACCAGCAATCCTACCATCATGCAAAACAATTACAGGCTTATGTTTCACACTCACTTGGAAATTAATTGGGACAGGAATAAATTTTGTGATTTTCTCATAATGTTTGGTCTCCGGCTTAATTAATGTAGTTTGGGTTCTTTTCATAAGAGTTTGCTACAGACTTCTGGCTGTGATGTAGTCAGTGTGTTTGTGAGGTCTACCTAAGGTACAGGTCTCACATGGCAACCATCCAGCTATGGTGTTACCCTGCGATTCTCGTCAGTGCAACAAGAACTGTTGTTCTGAAAGGGTATTTCTGCTTGGGGGGTGAATGTGGTTTCGCTAAATTCTTCCCTTAAGTTCATGATTACTGCTGAAATTCATGATAGGTGTTACACCTAAGAAGCTTGAAAATATTGTAGTTCTTAGAAAACATACTGATTTGGGTATCAGACAGATTGCCGAAAATTTGTGCCTAGCAAAGTCAACTGGTCGTCTGATTCTGAAGAGAGCTGACGACACTGATTGTGGAGCGCTGCGTCCAGGAAGATGTGGAAGAATACGCAAGAAAACACCTCATGATGATAAGGTTATCATAAGAAATAGTGTGAAGGATCCCAAGAAAACCAGCAAAGATCTCCAGAGAGATTTGACTTCTTGAAGTTAGCAGAACTGCCAAAATCCCAGTAAATAAACAATTATTGACTGTTGCTATGAAGAAAAAATGGCTGCGGTGGGCACTCGATCATAAGGGATAGACGAGAGATGAATGGAGAAAAGTTATATTTTCAGATAGGCGCATTTTGAAGTACATAGGTACAGATCAGTGGTAGTGAGACGGAACAAAGGCGAACCTCTTTGGAATGGACACATTCAACAAGAGCCAAAACACCCACCAAAGAAGATGTTTTGAGACAGTTTACTACTAAAGGCACTGGATGGCTTGTTAATGTTGAGGGAACGATTAACAGGACCTTGTTCCATGCCACACTGCAAAAAAATGCTGACATTCTTTGAAGAGAGTGGGCTAAGTGTTCTAAATTGGCCTGGAAACTCCTATTGCGAAACAGGACTGTTCAGCTGTGGAGAAGTTAATTGCTGCTGTTTTTAGGACCTGGTACCACGATGAAGAACTTGCCAAAATGTGTTCTACATTGGTCGATTCTGTGCCAAAGCGTGAAGCAATGCTTATACAAGCAAAGGGTAGTTATATCTTATTAAATCAATTATTTGTCATATCACTGCCGTGTATTTTTCAAATAAACATTAATTTTCCAAATATATCTCTTATTTTATTACTGTCCCAATTAATAAGCATACTACTGTACAGAGAAAGATTGTCGTCAACAGGATTTGATGACATGTTTGGAAGGTGGCGTAGTTCCCTATATGACGCCTTAGACCACTCAGCCACAGATACCTCAAAACGCCAGGTAGCCTGGTTACAAGCCACGTTTCTTCCTAGCGCCGGGCACACCATGGCTCTTTGTTTCACCTGTTCCACCTGTCTCTCCTGGACTCTGTATAATGCATTCAGTTTAAGCTTGATGTTCGTCATTTCTCTAATCAGTGTTTTTTTTTGTTTCGTTCTTAAGATTGTCAGCTGCCTTTGAGAAAGCTTATGTTATCTGTGGTCTTCGCGTGTAGAGGAAGTGCCTCTCTCTTTAATTTGTATATTCTTTTCCTTTTTCATAAAGGTACGTCGGGAGCATACTTTAAGCGCTAATAAGCTAACTAACATGAACTAATTTATTAACCTAACCTATTTAACGTAATCTAACTAAATTTACCTAATCTAACGTAGCTTCTCTTAGCTTTATGTAGATAAGTTTCCCAAAGCAAATACGTAAAAATGTTATTTTGGTATTAGGACACGTTGGTTGGGTTCGAATCTCATTTTCTGACCCTGCCTCTTAACCCATAATCACCCGGCGTTTTATTGATTTCTGGTTTCTTGGGTTGTATCGTGCCTATTTTTGAAACTGTATATGTAGTTTGCTTCCACCACTTCCTCATCTAAGTCATTCTATTCATGTACCACCCTCTCGTGGCTTATCTGTGTTTTTAGCCTCCCTTTATGCCCCGTGGCCCCTGTGTGCCTCACGTTGCAAATAGTCTTTCTCACTTCTCCCTCTCATATCCTCTGAGTATATTTTGTTATAAACATATATCCCTTGTTCTTCTGTATTCCGAGATCATTTGGTACAGTTTATTCTCTTATGTACCTTCTCAGCTCCACAGTCTTATTACAAGCCTCTGGACCTTTTGGTGTTTCTGAACTTAAATGACCAGGTGTGGACTCCATGCTGGTGGGGCGTACTCTGTAACACGACTGATATATATCGTGCACAGAATATTAGAGGATTCTTTAAGGTGTTTGTGGGCAGTGCTGAGATCTGCTAACCTTGCAACTGCTGTCAATGTTATGCGGTTTATTTGCACCTCTAGCAATGTCTGATGTGATGTTCACTCCATGATATTTCTCCTTGAGATATATTTGGTGTTCGGGACATTCAACCACAGCTCACCCAGAAGAACGTGATTAGTGTGCAGGGCACTCAACACACTACCAATCAGATGCAGCTAACACTTGACTCAAATTATTACTGAAGATTTCAGGGGCTTGTCGGGCCCGGGGGAGCGTGTACCAACCCCGCGGCCAAATAATCCCATGTCAAATTTATATCGAATGTCTGAAGTTGATTCACGAGTCCTAGTCCACTTATTTTCAAAAACGTTTTCTCGGGGATGTTTTTTTTTTTTTTTTTTTTAAGAAAAATTATGATATTGATTTGCAGGCTCACTGTAAGGTATATGGGTTCGAGGATTCGAACCCATGTCGTTTTGGCCCTGCCTCGTGGTGAGCGAAAATCACATGACGCTTTAACCCATTGAACCACACACTCCTACAAGAACCAAGCACATAGCCAAGCTAGGTGTGTTACTCTTGGTCCAAGGACATACGGTGTGTGGGTGCCTCTAAGCTATTTCATTCTTATCCCCGTAGGGTGTACTAGCCTCCACAAGCAGTATATATATTGTGACCACGAACGAGTGGTATTGAATCAATAACAACACTGCGACTAGCCGAGGATTCGAACCCATGTCGAATCCTCAGCTGGTCGCAGTGTTGTTGTTGATTCAATACCACTCGTTCGTGTCTATATATATATATATATATATATATATATATATATATATATATATATATATATATATATATATATATATATATATATATATATATATATATATATATATATATATATATAATATATATATATATATATATATATATATATATATATATATATATATATATATATATATATATATATATATATATATAATATATAAATATATAATATAAATATAATATATAATGTGTGTGTGTGTATTGTGAAGTTAAAAAAGAAGAGACACATTTACCGTCATTTATTAAATCGCTATTTTTAGAGAAGTGCGCTGACAACATACATCTAGTGACCCTCCAAAACTAATGCGATATCCTCATCCTCGGACTCAAATCTGACTAACCAGTTTCCCTGAACTCCTTCATAAATTATATCCTGCTCACACTACAACTGCACGTCAGGTGAAAAAAAAATAAACTTGCTTCCACTCCAATCTAACACACTCACACAAGCCTGTTGGATGTTCAAGCCCCTAACACTCAAAGCCTCATTTGCCTCTTTCCTCCAGCCCTTTCTGGGGCGACCTCTATCTCTCCTGCCTTCCACCTCATATTTAAATTCCCTCCTAGCCATTATATTTTGCTCCCTTCTCTCAGTGCCCCAACCACCTCACCAACCCCTCCTCAGCCCTCTTCATTATACTCTGGTAACCCCCACATCTAATCTTCACGCTCCAAATTCTTTGCATAATATTCACACCGCACATTGCCCTCAAATATATCTTCTGCCTCCAGCCTTTTCCTCGCAGCAACATTTAAAACCCAGGTTTCACACCTATATAACAGTATTGGTACCACTATACTCTGGTACTTTCCTTCTTTTGTCTCCATGGATAAAGTTCTTCGTTTCCACAGATACCTCAATGCACCACTCATTTTTTCCCTGCTTTTGTATTCTGTGGTTTACCTCGTCTTTCATAAACCCATCTGCCGACACGTCCACTCCCAAATGTCTGAACACAGTTGCTTCCTTTATACTTCCCCTCTTCAATCTAATAATCTATCTTGCATTACCTTTATCTTTTTGCTACTCTCATCACCTTGCTCTTTCCCATATTCACTATTAATTTGACTCTTTTTATATACCTTAATAAATTCCTCAACAAACCTTTGCAACTTATGTTCCGAATCTCCCAAAATAACAGTACCATTGGCAAAGAGCAACTATGACAACTCCACTTTGTATCTAATTCGTTATCTTTTAATTCCACACCCTCATCTTTCACTTTTCCTGTTACATCGCCATCAATAAATATGCTAAATAACCATGGTACCATCATACATCCCTCTCAGAGTCGTACTTTCACTGGAAATTAATCCCCATTTCTCCTACATACCCTAACCTGAGCGTCACTATCGACACAAAATCTACTACTTACAGTAACCTACTACCTCTTCCATACATTGCTTCCCCATACCCCCTATCATATGTCTTTTTTTTAAATACATAAATGCAACAAAAAATTCCTTACCGTTATCTAATACTGTTCACTTCTGCTTTAATGCTTCTAGGTCCTGTTCACTTCTGCTTCATTCTAAAACTTGGTCTGCACCTCTCCTACCCTTTCTAAATCCTCATTGTTCTTCTGCAATCCTACTTTCTGTCTTACTCTTAATACTTTCAATAATTCTACCATTCACTTTATCCAGTATATTTAAGAGGCTTATTTCTCTATAATTCTTACAGTCTCACTCTTGTAACCGTTTCCCTTATACAAAGGAACTATGCATGTTCTCTGCCAGTCCTTAGGGACATTCCCTTTTTTAGTACATATATTGAGCAAATACATCAACCACTCCAAAATTATATTCCCACCTGCTTTAATATGTATATTTTAATCCCATTTATCCCAGCTGCTTTACCCCCTTCATTCTACCAACTGCCTCAGGCACTTCTCCCACTCTCACATCTGGCTGTTCCTCACTCCTACCTCTCTGCCCAATGCATGAAATCACTACCCTCCTTTCTTGATCAACATTTAATAGCTCCTCAGAATATTCCCTCTATCTTCCTATTACCTAGGTTTTCTTTTTTTATTATTCTCCCTCCAAAATTTTCTTCTCTTCTTTCAACAAACCGGCCATATCCCACCCAGGCAGGGTGGTCCAAAAAGAAAAAAAAAGTTTCTCTTTAAATTTAGTAATATATAAAGGAGAAGGGGTTACTAGCTTCTTGCTCCCGGCATTTTAGTCGCCCCTTACGTCACGCATGGCTTACGGAGGAAGAATTCTGTTCCATTTCCCATGGAGAAAACTTTCTTATTCTCATCAAAATTTTTGATAAAGCCTCACTCTCTCATTAGTTTCGATTTTTGACACTCCCTCCTCACCACACTATTAATCTCTTTCTATCAATGTACTCTGCCCTCTGTATATCACTTCTACATTGTAAACCTTCTCATGTGCTAACTTCTCATGTGCTTACTATTCACACCACACACTGCCCTCAGACACGACAACTCCACTGCCTCCAGCCTTCTCGCCGAAATGTTTCAAACCCATGCTTCACGCCCATGTAAGTGTTGCTACCACTATACTCTGGTGCATTTCCCTTGTTTGCCTTCATGGATAAGCTTATTTGTCTCCACAGATGCCTTAATGGACCACTCACCTTTTTCCCCTCGTCAATTCTATGGTTCACCATATCTTTCATAGACCCGTCTGACAAGAAGTCAAATCCCGATTATCTCAATAAATTTCGTCCCTTTAAGGTTATGAAAACAGGAAAGGAGCAAGTAGACTTGAAACTGAGTCTAGACTCAGGGAACAGGGTGAGAACCTCACGCCAAGAGAAAGACCTAGGGGTGAGCATAGTGCCGAACATATCGCTAATAACCTCTGCAGCAAATACTCGTTTGGCATATCTAAGAGTAGCCTTCAGGAATCTTAACAAATTCAAGGGCTATGTAATAAGCCAAGCAAGGAAATGCTAAAGGAACTGGAACTGACAACATAAGAAAATCTAAGGAAAACATGATAACATACAAAATACTCAGTGGACTTGAAAGAGTGGACAGGAATTGACAGATCGAGAGGTAGGGAGCAGGTACACAAGAGCACATTAGTAAATTTAAGACAGATAATTCACGAGAATGTAAAGAAGTATTTCTTCAACCTCAGGATTATGAGGAAGTGGAATGACCTGGACGAAAAAGTAGTGGAGGGCAGATTCCATACATAATTTTAAGAATTGATATGACAGTCCCTGTGAGGCTAAGAGAGAATAAATCCAGCAAGTGACACAAGGCAGGACCAGGAGCTGAGACTCGACCCGTGCAATCAAATATAGGAGAATACAAATAGGTGACTCTACACACACACACACACACACATACACACACACACACACACACACACAGAGGTCACAATAGAGCCCGGAGTGACCAGGGCGTCACCACAGTGACCACAAAACAGTCAGCTGGGCCACACAGCGTCGTGTGGGGTGATACTGTAATTTGTCTTGTGAGACTCAAGGAACAACCGTGGGGACACAGCGTGAGATTGTCGCCATGACACACACACACACACACACACACAGTCTCTCTCTCTCTCTCTCTCTCTCTCTCTCTCTCTCTCTCTCTCTCTCTCTCTCTCTCTCTCTCTCTTATCTATCTATCTGTCTGTCTGTCTATATCTATATATATCTGCCTATCTCTTTAAGTGGGAGAAAGTAGAGAATGACTAAAACCAATACAAAAACCCTTGCACATACCAGACACTTAATATTCGTAAATACCAATATCTAAGGAGTTGTTATATAGTTGTGTTATAGTGGATCAATAAAGGCTACGTCTAAACTGAGGTATCTGAGGAGGTTACCCTTCAGACTGAACGCTGGGGTATGTTGTTTACGTTATTATCTTAGTCTTTGATGCAGATACTATGAGTCCTGGCTCACGAATTCGTAATAACACGATTGCAACAAAAATATGGGTACCACTCTGACCACAAATGCATTTGTGGTCACAGTGGATGAGTCTTACTGTAGATAGGTGGCCAAGTGACTTACGCACTGGCCTGGAGTTTTACCACTCACTCGCCATGGGTTCTAACCCCACACGTACCTTGGTTTGTTATGAGTCCAGGTCGATCACGTGTTGTTTCAACTTCATTAAAAGTGGTATCATTATTTTATGACGTGTATAGATCATGCTATCATCGGGATAGCTTATTGTTATGTTCAGGTGAGCAAAGCATTTATAAGAACATTAATTCTTACGTTAAATATCGTGGGACTAAGAACACCTCTCTGTGTATCTAGTGCCTGTTCTTTAATCTTCTGAAACCTTGGTAGAGAACAAAAGTTACTCTGTTCCACCTGAGTAGACTCCTATTAGCATATATTTTGACTAGTTCATATAGAATAACACGTCTGTTCACGATATCATATGCGGATATTGAGTCCAGAAAGTATACTCATTGGTTCAGGAAGAACGAAGAGGCGTAACAACGACTTAAAAGGGCTTAAAACATATTAGAAAATAGATGATGGAGATTTCTTATAATTTCGAGAGGAAGAACTCTTGTAAACTGAGGGAAAAAAATGTAAAAGGACAATAGAAATTGCATTTACTGAAATACAGGAATAGTATCCTGAATTACTAAAGAATTATATGACCAGGTCTCGGGGGCGTTGACCCCCGATTCACTCTCCAGGTAGGCAAACTGATCACTGAAGACTGGACACCACCAACATAACTCTGCTGTTGTAACTACAACACTGAAGACTGGACACCACCAACATAACTCTGCTGTTGTAACTACAACACTGAAGACTGGACACCACCAACATAACTCTGCTGTTGTAACTACAACACTGAAGACTGGACACCACCAACATAACTCACTCTGCTGTTGTAACTACAACACTGAAGACTGGACACCACCAACATAACTCTGCTGTTGTAACTACAACACTGAAGACTGGACACCACCAACATAACTCTGCTGTTGTAACTACAACACTGAAGACTGGACACCACCAACATAACTCTGCTGTTGTAACTACAACACTGAAGACTAGACACCACCAACATAACTCTGCTGTTGTAACTACAACACTGAAGACTGGACTCCACCAACATAACTCTGCTGTTGTAACTACACTGAAGACTGGACTCCACCAACATAACTCTGCTGTTGTAACTACAACACTGAAGACTGGACACCACCAACATAACTCTGCTGTTGTAACTACAACACTGAAGACAACCCACCAACATAACTGCTGTAACTACACGAGACTGACCACCAACATAACTCTGCTGTTGTAACTACACTGAAGACGACTCCCATAATCTGCTGTTAACTACAACACTGAAGACTGACCACCAACATAACTCTGCTGTTGTAACTACACTGAAGACTGGACTCCACCAACATAACTCTGCTGTTGTAACTACAACACTGAAGACTGGACACCACCAACATAACTCTGCTGTTGTAACTACAACACTGAAGACTGGACACCACCAACATAACTCTGCTGTTGTAACTACAACACTGAAGACTGGACACCACCAACATAACTCTGCTGTTGTAACTACAACACTGAAGACTGGACACCACCAACATAACTCTGCTGTTGTAACTACAACACTGAAGACTGGACACCACCAACATAACTCTGCTGTTATAACTACAACACTGAAGACTGGACTCCACCAACATAACTCTGCTGTTGTAACTACAACACTGAAGACTGGACTCCACCAACATAACTCTGCTGTTGTAACTACAACACTGAAGACTGGACTCCACCAAAATAACTCTGCTGTTGTAACTACAACACTGAAGACTGGACTCCACCAACATAACTCTGCTGTTGTAACTACAACACTGAAGACTGGACTCCACCAACATAACTCTGCTGTTGTAACTACAACACTGAAGACTGGACTCCACCAACATAACTCTGCTGTTGTAACTACAACACTGAAGACTGGACTCCACCAACATAACTCTGCTGTTGTAACTACAACACTGAAGACTGGACTCCACCAAAATAACCAGTGTAACTACAAACAGGTAATCGGAAATAAATAATTACACACAACACATCTAATATATAATTATCTAAAGTAATGTAATACTACTTAAAAAATTACTTAAAAAATGTAGGTTATATCTACAAAATAAAAGATAAGAGTGTAACGTGTGCGGTTACATTCCTGTGTTACTGGACAATAAAAAAAAAATCCTTGTTTTCTGAATCTTGGAATCTTGGAATGTGGACCACTGAGTAGTTCATTTTGTTTGTGGTTTGCTGTCTTGTGGTGGTGGATGGTTGGTGGAACGACTAGTGTCAGGACACTGTAAGATTAGATGCTGGTAGTTGTGGTGGTGCTACAGATGGTTGTAGTATTAGACGGTGGTGGTGCTAGAGATGTTGGTAGTATTTCAGATGTTGGTGGTGTTAATGCTAGAAAAATGATGGTGGCAGTGGTAGCACTAGAGATTGTGTTGTTTTCATTAATGGTGTGTGTGTATGTGTGTTATATGGAAAAGCGGATAGGTAGTATACACCTCGACCCTTCTATTCTCATCAGCCCACAGAAATGGCATATAATGTCATATATGGTAGTAGTAGGAGACCGAATGAGGTGGGGTGATCATGAGGTAGTGAGGTTATTAGGAGACCGAATGAGGTGGGGTAGTCATGAGGTAGTGAGGTTAGGAGACCGAATGAGGTGTGAGTTTCATGAGGTAGTAAGGTTAGTAAGAGACCGAATGAGGTGTGGGTTCATGAATTAGTGAGGTTAGTAGGAGACCGAATGAGGTGTGGGGTTCATGAGGTTAGTAAGAGACCGAATGAGGTGTGAGTTTCATGAGGTATTGAGGTTAGTAGAAGACCGAATGAGGTGTGGGTTCATGAATTAGTGAGGTTAGTAGGAAACCGAATGAGATGTGAGGTTAGTAGAAGACCGAATGAGGTGTGGGATTCATGAGGTTTCTCCCTCCCCCTCCTTTAAGGAATGGTCCCCGCAGGAATGGATTGTTGTGGCGAGGTTTGTGTGTAAACAGAGGTGGGTGGGGTTGTCTGAACCTCCCCAGGTGTGCTGGGGACCAGCGCCACCACAACAATAACTTCAGATACCCCTAACACTCTCTCCATCCCTGCCTCCCCCCCTCCCCCCCCCGACAAACACATCAACCAGCCACAATGGTTACCCTAACCAGTAGACTTTTTGTCATGCATCTGCTCTTGTTGCCACCGCCCTAGATAAGAACTCTAGCAACCATGCTGAGTTAGGAATAAGAATTAATAGCTGGCCTACGCTAGAAACTAAATTGTTTATCATCCTAGTGACACTATAGTTAAGTTATGACGCTGAGCTTGACTCTTTGCTTACTGACACTGAACTTGATTCTTTGATTACTGACACTGAGCTTTACTCTTTGATAACTGACACTTTGATTATTACTGATTCTGTGTCATCACTGAAGACTCTTGATTCACATAATGTTTATTGGAGAAGACAGATATTAACAAAATCATAGAAAATGGAATTAATTTACAACTCTTATGGATACAAACATAAGAATAAGAACATTAGATACTGAATTATTCTTACATGATAAAATATATAAACTACCTAAATTACCTTGAAAAAAATGTAGATAACATGGGTATATCTGTGTCAAGCATTAGAAATACTATCGTAATAGTATTCCTGGGGCCCCCGTAGGGCCCCCCAAACCATTTTCATCCGGCCGTAGGGCCCCCGATACCAAATTTATCGTTCCAAAACCCCCCACGTGACCCAGGACATCCTGGGGTCCCCATAGAAGTAAATAATAAATGTGAATGCCACTGGAATACAGTTAAAAGCCTGAGTAGATCTATAACTCACCATGATAACATAGATTAAGTACGTATATCTACGGAGTAGTTTTCATTGTAAACAGACTGACTGAGGGATGAAAGGCCATCTACACAGTGTTAGGCTTGCCGACACCAGTAATGCTCTTTTATGTCATGTTAGAAACCACAGTCATCCTATTGACTGGTCCTCTGCCAAAACTGTCTATCCTACTTCTAGCCTTCACAGTCGCCGTCTTGTTGAAGCATCCTTTGTACACAACTTTCCTAATATGAATCTTAGTCGTGGCTTTGTCTCATTACATTGTCAGATGCTCCAAACTTCAGAACACTCGTAATTTGACCTGATTTTTTCTCCTCCTCTCCCTCCCTCTTCTCCTTTCATAATTTTCTTTGTCTTCCTTTATTCTGCCTAGGTGTGTTCTATCCAAAGGACATCTTTATTGTATACATTTCGGTGCTGGGACCTTGGTCACTCCATGAAACAAGAGAATGAGAGAACATGGTATATATAGTGGAGAAAACAGGTCACTGGTAAAAATCAGGTGAAGAGCCTTGTCACGTGACAGCAAGGAATTAGCATGGAGTATTAACGTGTGTACAAGGGCAGTTGAGATGGTGTACTAGCCAGATCTTTCTTCTACGGTGTTGCTAGTGGCAGGTAAGATTGCTTCATTAGAGTGGCACCTGTCAGTGTTGCATTCTCTGTACTCGTAGATCACAATCACATAACCCACCACAAACAACCACACTAACCACCACAAACAACCTCACTAACCACCACAAACAACCTCACTAACCACCACAAACAACCTCACTAACCACCACAAACAACCACTACCTCACGCACTAAGGGACACCATGAAAAGATCTTACCCTCCCTCCGTACATTACCTCTCCCAGCTAATCACTCAGTAATTATATGTTAACTACCATAAGCTACACTAATCGCCCGCTAACAACCAGATAACTAACCCTAATGCTAACCACGTGCTAACCGCCAAGCCTAGCCTCTTGGTTCCACCAGTAAGCCATACACAAACCATCAGAGAGAACAAAAAGAGTGAATGATATTGAGAAATAAGGTGTGTGTGTGTGTGTGTGTGTGTGTATAGTACTCACCTAGAGTCATAGCTCCTGGCCAAGCCTCTTCGCTAGTCGTTTATATGTGTGTGTACTCACCTATTTGTGGTTGCAGGGGTCGATTCATAGTTCCTAGCCCAGCCTCTTCGCTAGTCGCTACAACTGTGTGTGTGTGTGTGTGTGTGTGTGTGTGAAGTTCTTCATGAACAAGGGAACCCCCTGTCTTTGTCTTACAAGTTTTACAAGGTGTCCACCAGAACCTAGACGAGGGTAATGGGGTATGTTGAGGCTCCTCGTCGGGAGAGGCACCTCAACATTCACCTGACTGAAGATGCCGAGTTGCAGACTGACGTAGATCTTATGGAGTAAGGCAGATTTTACTCCTCAAGATTAAGCATACCTTTAGGATCAACATAAATATTAGGGATTAAGGTAGACATGTATGATCAAGTTGAAGCAGACATTATGGATCAATCTGAAGCACACATTATGAATCAAGCTTAAGCAGACATTATGGATCAATCTGAAGCACACATTATGAATCAAGCTTAAGCAGACATTATGGATTAATCTGAAGCACACATTATGAATCAAGCTTAAGCAGACATTATGGATTAATCTGAAGCACACATTATGAATCAAGCTTAAGCAGACATTATGGATCAATCTGAAGCACACATTATGAATCAAGCTTAAGCAGACATTATGGATCAATCTGAAGCACACATTATGAATCAAGCTTAAGCAGACATTATGGATTAATCTGAAGCACACATTATGAATCAAGCTTAAGCAGACATTATGGATCAATCTGAAGCACACATTATGAATCAAGCTTAAGCAGACATTATGGATTAATCTGAAGCACACATTATGAATCAAGCTTAAGCAGACATTATGGATTAATCTGAAGCACACATTATGAATCAAGCTTAAGCAGACATTATGGATCAATCTGAAGCACACATTATGAATCAAGCTTAAGCAGACATTATGGATTAATCTGAAGCACACATTATGAATCAAGCTTAAGCAGACATTATGGATTAATCTGAAGCACACATTATGAATCAAGCTTAAGCAGACATTATGGATCAATCTGAAGCACACATTATGAATCAAGCTTAAGCAGACATTATGGATTAATCTGAAGCACACATTATGAATCAAGCTTAAGCAGACATTATGGATTAATCTGAAGCACACATTATGAATCAAGCTTAAGCAGACATTATGGATCAATCTGAAGCACACATTATGAATCAAGCTTAAGCAGACATTATGGATTAATCTGAAGCACACATTATGAATCAAGCTTAAGCAGACATTATGGATCAATCTGAAGCACACATTATGAATCAAGCTTAAGCAGACATTATGGATCAATCTGAAGCACACATTATGAATCAAGCTTAAGCAGACATTATGGATAATCTGAAGCACACATTATGAATCAAGCTTAAGCAGACATTATGGATCAATCTGAAGCACACATTATGAATCAAGCTTAAGCAGACATTATGGATCAATCTGAAGCACACATTATGAATCAAGCTTAAGCAGACATTATGGATTAATCTCAAGAAGGTTAGGATGTGTTCTCTAGTTAGTTCCAGGAATATTGTTTATACTGTATAGTGTGAGCTACATATTATAGTGAGGTGCGGCAAGTATAGTGCTGCATAATACAGTGAGGTGTGGCAAGTATAGTGCTGCATAATACAGTGAGGTGCGGCAAGTATAGTGCTGCATAATACAGTGAGGTGCGGCAAGTATAGTGCTGCATAATACAGTGAGGTGTGGCAGGTATGGACACCCTCACTCAGAGACCCACCACCGGATGTGTTCATCAAAGCAGTGAATGAAAGAGCAGCATCAGAGGTGTGGCCAGGATCCCTGAGCTTCCCTTGTGAGTGATATAAACATCACAGACCCTTAGGGACCTCCACGCCAGGGCCAGTTTGCCTTCTCGCCTCCGCTAACTCGGGGACAAAGCCGACGCAACCGGACCTGACCCCAAGAGATAGCAATCCTGTAGCCGATTCGTTCCAGCCGTCGCTTGGCCAAAGACGTGGCGTCTGTGATCCATCTGCGGCGCATCTTAACCTCTTCTGCGTGAGCGAGCTGCTCCAACAACCAGAAATTACAAGGGGAGGCTTAATACCCGAGCCGCCATAGACTCGCTAAAGGCTTTCCTCACATCCCAGGTCTTTTTTTCCTGTGGCTTCAGTGATACTACCTCCCTTCCTTCCAGCCAGCACGCTAAACTAATCCCTGTGTTGGAAAAATTATCCCATGCTTTCCAGATTTCAAATACTCTACTTTTTTTCTCTCAAACATGTACATCTAGTGTGTAAACCTCCGCACTACTCTTGCTGAAGTCGAGGTATCCCATGCTGAAGTACTCGAAGGATCCGCAGGATACTGGCGACGCTGCTGATCCATCCCGCCCCCAATTCCTACCAACCCACTAACCCCCACCTACCGCACTATCAACCCCCCCCCCTCAAACTCCCCCTCACCCCTAAACCACACTAGGGTCTCTTCTGGCGTGTTAACAATAGGGCAGTTTGGGGTTCGTTGGCCAATTACACATGTCACGTCCCATTCAGTGGTTTCCCTTTCCATCGGTTTCTCTTGTTGCCTCGTTAGAGTCGGCGAAATTATCCAGTTCTGAAAAATGTCTGTGTGCTTTAGTAGCTAGACACACACACACACACACACACACACACACACACAATACAACTCGTACATTATCAGCGGCATATGCAAGATTAGCAAATCACAAATAAAGCATTTAGGGACTTTACTAAATAACCCTCGATAACCTTATATACGACATGTTAGGCCAGTCACTGAGTCTGCTGCTCCAGCATGGAGCTCACACCCGATAAAGCATGTGAAGAAGCTAGAAAAGATCCAAAGGTTTAGGACCGGGTCAGTACCAGAACTGAGAGATGCACTGTGAAGACAGGAAAGAACTGAGTCCTACAACCCCGGCAGAGAGAAGGACAAGGAATGACATGATTACGACATACAAAATCTTAAGTGGGAGAGATAGGGATAGACTGAATCAAGAGACCCAGGATCAAGAGGAAAAGGAGGGAAACTGAAAATGCAGATGAGACGTAGGGATGTAAGGAAGTATTTCGTTAGTCTCAGGGTGGTTGAAAAATAGAATGACTTGGATGAGGCAGTGGTGAAGGAGGATCTGATACACTGCTTCAAAATATACGATAAGACTCAAGAGACCAGAAATCAGTGATGTCGATCAAAGTGGCCTCGGAGGCGGGCCCAGGAGCTGAAACTCGATTCCCTGTAAACAGAACTCTGTGAGAACAAATCTCTCTCTCTCTCTCTCTCTCTCTCTCTCTCTCTCTCTCTCTTAAATCATAAAGTTAGCTTACCTATCAATATACTTCCACACTTCTTCCCCCGTCTTCATTATTTATTCTGGGTACTGGACTGAAGAATCCACTGGTAGGCGAGACGTCTTATCAATAAAGATATACCCAGATGTTGCACATGTGTCTTTTTCATAAAAAAAATAACACTTTTGGATACATGGACACACGCAGGACACGGGAACAAGAGGGGAGCAGAAAAACGTGAAAGAAATGAAAAAAGAGGTGTGTTGGGTCGCAGCGGGGAGTGTTGTGACTGTTCCAGTCAACCAGGGTGATGGAGGTGACTCTCCGCTCCCCCTATTCCCTACCCTCCCCGGCACAACCATACCTCCCTCACCACAGCGACAGAAATTAGTGGGAGGGCCAGAAAAAGGGAAATAAAAAAAGAGAAACCAAAAGAGGCAAGGTAATATTTGTATGAAGATAAGAATGGGATTACGATAAGAAGGAATTTGGTTAAGATATTTAAGTAAGAAGATGAGAATAAACCAGGGAACGGGTGGAGTTTGAACTCATGGTCAGTCCTAAAACTCCTGGCTTGTGCATAAGCACTGTTTTAGGACTCACTCGCCATGGGTTCAAGCCCCACCCGTTCCCTGGTTTGTTTGTAATCGTGTTATTACGATTTTGTGAGTCAAGGTAAGGATGATTCTCTGTGTTAGTTACCAGTTATCAAAGACTCTTGTCGATAAACACTTCGTCTGTTGTATATATGTACTCACGTTTTTGTGGTTGCAGGGTTCGAGTTGCAGCTCCTGGCCCCGCCTCTTCTCTGGTCGCTAATAGGTCCACTCTCTCCCTACTCTAAGAGCCTTGTCATTTGTATGTGTGTGTACTTACCTATTTGTGGTTGCAGGGGTCAATTCATAGCTGTTGGCCCCGCCTCTTCACTGGTCGCTACTATTGTGTGTGCGAGAGAGAGAGAGAGAGAGAGAGAGAGAGAGAGAGAGAGAGAGAGAGAGAGAGAGAGAAGAGAGAGAGAGAGAGAGATAGACTGACTGGTTCACTCATCTTGTACCTCATAATATAATTGGAAAAAAATCGTGTTAGAAGGTGCAGGGAAATTAGAGCGGAAGATGAGTTAGGTGATTAGAGGAAATGATTGTTAGAACGATTAAGAGAGGTGAGTAGGGAAGGATGATATGTGGAGGTAAGTATGGAAGGTAATTAGGGGAGGCGAGTGAGATAAGTGATTAGGGGACATGAGAGGGAAAATGATTATGGGAGGTGATTAGAGTAGGTGATTAACAACTTACAGGAGTGTGAGGCAGAGAAGGACGTGTAAAAGAAACACAGTGAAGACCAGGGGTGCCCGAACATATACCACAGTATACAAACATTTACCAAAGATCCCAGATATTTACTAGAGATCCCAAATATTTACCAGACTTCCCAAACATTTACCAAAGATCCCAGATATTTACTAGAGAGCCTTGACTTAAGTCAGGACAGAAGTTATGAGTTTAGTCTTGGTCTTAAGAACAATAGTGAAAGAAAGTCAGATCAAACTTGTTCTCTAAGCTGTATTTTTAAGGGAATGTTGAGCAAAATCGTATTATTTTATATTAAAAAAAAAAATCCAAGAGTTTCACGTCTTTTTATATTTTTCTAGTACTTGTAGGAAATTCTGGTATGGGACAACTTTTCGCTCTGCGTAAAGCTTTATCATTTCATAGACTTGATAAAGTTCTTCACAGGGTGAAACGTTCTGTCAATGGAAACTTGTTTTGCATGGAGTGTTTTCTCTTCAGTATCGTTGGTAATGTATCATTGACATGTATCAATAGCCTGGTTGATCAGTCAGTCCACGGGTAAGGTGTGGCTTCAGGTCACCTCACAGGTGGAGGACTCTGGATGCAGGTCACAGGAACGCCACCCACTTCTAAATTAACAACCTTGGAATGCTAACTAGCATCACCCCCTACCAGACACCCCGGGTAGGGGGCGGCAGGGGGCAGGGGACATACGGGCAGGGGTGAGAGGGAGGAGGCAGGAGGAAGAAAAACACAGGGGGGCGTTACTGCTGGGGAGAGAGAGAGAGAGAGAATTCAGAGGAGGAGGAAAGAAGAAGCAGCAGAAAAGGAGGAGGGGGGAAACGAGGAGAGAAGGGAATGGAAAGGTTAAGAGGAAGGATAGTAGATAAGGGGGGGATAGACACAGGGAAGTAGATAGTAGACACGGGGAGGTAGATGTTAGACACGAGAGGTGAAACAAATAATGTGGGTTGATTCAAACTTTCAGCCTCGCTTGTGCATTATTTATCACTTCTTTCCTTCCCTTCATTCCCTCTCTTCCCCTTCCTGTCTTTCGTTTGTTCCCCTTCATGTCTTCCTTTTGGTCCCCTTCCTCTCTTCCTTCCTCTGTCCCCTTTCCCTCCCTCTCTGCTTCCATGTGCCCTTCTCTGTTGCTCTCCCCTTCACTCCTCTTTTCTCTGTTCTCCTGCTCCCTCCTCTCTTCTCCCTCCGTACCTCCTTCCCGCCCTTTCTCAATCACTCTTTCCCTTCCTCCCTCCTTCCATCCTTCTCCCCTTCCATCCTTCCCTCCCTCCCTCACTCTTTCCCTTCCTCCCTCCTTCTCTCCTTTCATCCTTCCCTCCCTCCCTCCCTCACTTTTTCTCTTCTTCCCTCCTTCCATCCTTTCCCTCCCTTACTCTTTCCCTTCCTCTCTCCTTCCATCCTTCCCTCCCTCCCTTCCTCACTCTTTTCCTCTCTCCCTCCTTAAATCCTTTTCTCCCTCCCTCCCACGGGGTGCACTGGTCATAAGGAACAGTTTATCTTAAACTGTGATCATCTCTGTGCGGTCCTTCAAGTTCTGGTGGGTTCTTCAAGTTCGGGTGGGTTCTGCAAGTTCTGGTGGGTCCTCCAAGTTCTGGTGGGTTCTTCAAGTTCTGGTGGGTCCTTCAAGTTCTGGTGGGTCCTCCAAGTTCTGGAGGGTTCTTCAAGTTCTGGAGGGTTCTTCAAGTTCTGGTGGGTCCTCCAAGTTCTGGAGGGTCTTCAGGTTCTGGTGGGTCGTCCAAGTTCTGGTGGGTTCTTCAAGTTCTGGTGGGTCGTCCAAGTTCTGGTGGGTTCTTCAAGTTCTGGTGGGTCCTTCAAGTTCTGGTGGGTCCTCCAGTTTCTGGTGGGTTCTTCAAGTTCTGGCGGGTCGTCCAAGTTCTGGCGAGTAGTCCAAGTTCCGGTGGGTTCTTCAGGTTCTGGTGGGTCCTCCAAGTTCTGGTGGGTTCTTCAAGTTCTGGTGGGTCCTTCAAGTTCTGGTGGATCCTCCAAGTTCTGGTGGGTTCTTCAAGTTCTGGTCAGTCCTTCAAGTTCTGGTGGGTCATTCAAGTTCTTGAGGGTTCTTCAAGTTCTGGTGCCCAGGGGTATGGGGAAACATCGTCTAGTTCCGGCTAGGCGCCTATACTTCTTCAAGTTCTTGTGCCCCGGGGTATGCTTACACGTCGTCTAGTTCCGACTAGGCGCTCATACTTATCTGGGGTCTGGCTCCGTGGTAGTGTACTGTTTGCAGGTTCGAGTCCTACTGTGGACGTAGAGACAATGTTTGTAAATAATAAATTAATAATATATATATATATATATATATATATATATATATATATTAATATAAAATATATATATTATATATATTATATATATATATATATATATATATAATATATATATATATATATATATATATATATATATATATATATATATTATATTATATATATATATATATATATATATATATATATATATATATATATATATATATATATATATATATATATATATATATATATATATATAATGAAAAGGAAAAGTATTGTTGAAAAATGCATGCAAGAATAAAAACATCTAAGATGCTTATAGAAACACGCCCAAAGACAAATGTACACAACAAAGTAAGCACATCCCATATATAGACACACTAAACTTCCACTGATGACAGAGAGATCCAGCATCTTCAGTGAGCCATCTGAGGAGTGCTTGGATGCTGAGCTCTCTCTCTCTCTCTCTCTCTCTCTCTCTCTCTCTCTCTCACACACACACACACACACACACACACACACACACACACACACACAAGAACCTACTTGTGCTACAAGGGTTCCAGTCATACACAAATCATTCAAGTGTTCCTGGCACCTTGAAGCTTCTCACATCTCTACAAATCCCCATCACTATAAATTACTCCCTAAACTGGCTCTTCTTCACTAAAAGTCTGAATCTCTGTCACACATCCTCTCTATAAACCCCTATCGTTTCATCCCTATAACCACCTACGGCTATATCCCTACAATCCCCTCTCTATAAACTCACATTGCTACATCCCTACAACCCTCCATAAATTCCTATGAACTCCTATCGCTACATCCCTACATACTCCTGCATCCCTACAAGACCCACGTCTCTAGGAGGGATATCAACATTCTGAGAGCGTCTGGCCCCCCCAAGGTGGTCTTTGCTAGACTGGCTCCCAGCCTCCATCTGTGTCCCGTAAATCTTGCAGGATGCTGCTAAACTATTGCAAATGGTGCCTAGAAATGTTGAAACGCTATTGGTGTCGTTCCTTCCCACTACAATTTGTTTTTTAACTATTATTATTATTATTATTACCACTTTTATTATTATTACCACGTATTATTATTATTATTATTATTATTATTATTATTATTGACATGAAATAGTTACACCTAAATAGGTCAGAGAGAAAATTTATTTTGTTAAAGTGTGAATTATTTTGTCACATAGAAAACGGGGGATGAATTATTCTTACATGCCAGAAAGTTGATAGTGGTCCATTGCCCTGATTGACATAAAGGTGGGATTTCGATGTCTCCCTCTGAGATTTTCGTTCTTGTGGAAGGAAGTGTTTTGGTTACTTAAATATCAGTGTTTCTGGGTTTGATTTAAGGATCGAGGAGCATGAGTCTTGACAGTGATGAAAATTTCACGTAAAAATGTTGACTTGTGTTTTATTTTGGCGTTGGTTTACCTGTGTGTTGATTCTAGTATTGTTGTGGTGTGGGTTTACCTGTGTGTTGGTTCTAGTGTTGTTGTGGTGTGGGTTTACCTGTGTGTTGGTTCTAGTGTTGTTGTGGTGTGGGTTTACCTGTGTGTTGGTTCTAGTGTTGTTGTGGTGTGGGTTTACTTGTATGTTGGTTTTAGTGTTGTGATGTGGGTTTACCTGTGTGTTGGTTCTAGTGTTGTTGTGATGTGGGTTTACCTGTGTGTTGGTTCTAGTGTTTTTTGGGTTGTTGTAGGTGTGGGTTTACTTGTATGTTGGTTTTTAGTGTTGTGGGATGTGGGTTTACCTGTGTGTTGGTTCTAGTATTGTTGTGGTGTGGGTTTACCTGTGTGTTGGTTCTAGTGTTGTGATGTGGGTTTACTTGTGTGTTGGTCCTAGTGTAGTGGAAATTCGTGTAATGTAGGTAACCATAAGAGAGATATATGATATATGTTGTTTCAGTAGATTTCCTCATTCACTTTCTTGTTTATTTCACTTTCTTTGTAGTTTGTGGTGAATGTGGAACACAGTTTAACTAAGCATGACTTAGACCTTCTTGCTTACTTCATGAGTTATATAATTTACAGGCTGCCTGTAGGGACCTCGTGGAACTTTTAGGACAAATCATTCATAGTTATGTAACTGATGTGGGTTATTTTACCTTGGTGTGAGAATATTTATTGTGTCGTGTGTAGTCTTTATGTTCATAGTTTTGTGTTTATTTCACACCAGCCGACTCCCATAAAAGTAGATTGACCCAAAAGAAGGAAGCTCAAATGATTCTTTGAACAACAAATGCACTTCCCAGCTAACCGGTTTCTCTGAAAAACTTGATAAATGTTACTTTTTTCTCACTCTAATAGGTCAAGATATTAAAACTGCTTGTCTCTACTTATTCCTATGTAACACTCTCACATTAACAAGCCTTTGGAGGCTGAGGTCTATACTACTCATAACCTTCTATATACCCACTCTTCACCAACCTTAAGTGGAATGATCTATTCCCTTCTTAGCCATCCTATTCTTCTCCATCATCTCTAAATTCCCAGATCACGTCAACAGCTCTTCAGGAATCTGAATTATACTATTGGTAATCCCACACCATCCTCTAATTTTGAAAATCTCTGCATAATAGTCACACCACACATATCTTAATTATTGCCTCTATGCCGCCTCCAGTCTCTTCCTCGCTGCAACAATTAAAGCCTTTGCCTTGTACCCATAAAAACTGTTGGCATCACTATACTCTCCACGGATACCTCAAGACTCCACCCATCTTTCACCCCCCTCTTCTATACGCTACATTACACACACACACACCCGGCGGGGCGGAAACATTTCGAAGTGTTTCCTTACACACATATATACACACACACATACAACAGGCCTAGTGTCTAGTCGACATGTGCCTAGGACAAAATGGTAACACACACACACACACACACATCACTAACATTGCAACAGGCAACATAATTTGCAAGACACCATAACCACACAGCTGTTATCTTGCTCTATAAGTCACATTCTTCTGCTTCTCCCTTGTTACCCCATTAACATCCTAACTATCTGATCCTCGTTTACCTTAGCAACAGACAACCCACTGTTAGATAGAGAGTTACAATACTTGCTATCTCAGACGAATGAATCTTCACGTATACCACAACTGTGTCATATGTTAATTGCTTATGTTTGCAATATACCTGCTTTTATAATATACCTGCTTTTATAATATACCTGCTTTTATAATATACCTGCTTTTATAATATACCTGCTTTTATAATAATTGATTTTGAGGGACCCGAGAAGATTGTATGAAGCAGGTCCATGGCTGAGCCAAATATAATCGAATTAACCTTCATAAAAACTAATATTGATTGCCATATGAATATAAGATTCCATATTATATATATATATATATATATATATATATATATATATATATATATATATATATATATATATATATATATATATATATATATAATTCATTTATAATGAATAGGATTTGTGAGAATTTTAAATTATGCCTGGACATGTCACTCGTAAATTTTCACTAGACATGTGACATGACTATATCTTCGCTACACTCCCACGTTCACTCAGTAGGGTCATATGTGAGGTCATATCTCAGCTCTATAAGTCTTCTGTTGTCCCATTACTTTTACTGTTCCTTGATAATGTGAGAAATCACGAGAGTACTTTTCACGAGTGGAATTTCACTATGTTTTCACTGTGATTATTATGATATATATATATATATATATAATTCATATATATAATACTATAATCGTGAATGATTCCACGTGATTGATCTCCCCGGCATTTTAGTCGCTTCTTAGAACGCATGACTTACGGAAGAAGAATTCTGTTTCATTTCCCATGTAGAATATATATATATATATATATATATATATATATATATATATATATATATATATATATATATATATATATATTCTACATGGGGAAATGAAACAGAATTCTTCTTCCGTAAGTCATGCTGTCGTAAAAGCGACTAAATGCCGGGAGCAAGGCTAATACCCTTATTCTGTATACATTACTAAAGTTAAAAAGATAAACTTTTGTTTTTCTTTTTGGGCCACCCCGCCTCGGTGGGATACGACCGGTTTGTTGAAGAAAGACACACACACACACACACACACACACACACACACCCGGTGGCCTAGTGGGTAAAGCTCTTGCTTCACGCACGGAGGGGCCGGGTTCAATTCCCGGTGGGGCAGAAACATTTCGAAGTGTTTCCTTACATACACATACACACACACATATATACAACAGGCCTAGTTTCTAATTGACATGTGCCTAGGACAAAATGGTAACTAACACACACACACACACATATAGCAAAAATGTTTAAGTTGTTGCATGAAGTTTTTCTCTTCTTGTTTTTCTTCCTCCTACTTTTCGTTTTTTTTCCCGTTCATAACACGAGAAGGCCTCATCGGATTCGCTTCACATTGTCACCACTAGTGTACGGTAACTAGGGCAAAATTCTTGGAATAATAGGCTGTGATAACTTATAAAGCCCTCTGCAGCGAAGCTTCAGACGTTAAAAATGGTTCTTGTTAATTCAGTGAGACGCCGGAGAGTGAGATTCCAGTGTACAGATAAACATCTGTCAGTTTTACTTCTAAAACCTCCTTGAAGAGAAGACCTGCCCACATACCTACATGTAATTGTGATCATTAGAATAAGAGAAGTGGATGGCGATGCTATTAGTTTCAGCATTTTGATCTGTAGTTCTTCGCACACTAATTTGTTTCTTTTATAACAGTGGGAAATCGTTATTTCATATTAATCACGTTAAACATACTTGAGTTTGCCTCTTCCGAATGGCTTCGATATTTAATTTCTGATACTTTTGTCTGACAGGATAGTACTCGTTAAGTTTATCTTAGGTCTAAGGACACATGTGCAGCTAATGCAGCATTTTTATTGTGGCAACGTTTCGCTCTCCAGGAGCTTTATTAAGCTCCTGGTGAGTCACAATAAAAATGTCGCAGTAGTTGCACATGTGTTCTTTTACCTTACATATTGTCGGTAATTCTACCAACATTATTACAATTTGTCGTTATATTTAGATTGTGTATTTATAAATTTGTCAGTGCACAAAATTAGTTTATAGAACTTGGAATCGTTGGAATCCTTGTGATACCTGGATAATTCTTTTTCTGATCAGCTTTAATGTTTCACTTCTAAATAATGAAACTGAGTATTATAGGAATGCAATTAGAAGCCTGAGTAGATCTATAACCCACTATGATAACATATTGTAGATAAGTATGTCTATGGAGCAACTTGCAATGTGAACACACTGACTGATGTTGTAGTGGCCAGGCTTAGGCTTGGCTACAAGTACTTCTGGCAGTCTGGGAGACACACACATGATTATCAAACTAAATGCAAAGTATGTGGCCAGCCCTGTGGTCACTATCTTGAACTCTATGTGCTTAATTGTCCATTTATTGAGGAAGATAGACAGTATAATAACCTACGTGACATGTCAGAATATCTAATTAATGAAAGTAAGATACAAGACATATTAAGCAAATTTCTTTAATTTTCTTGTAACGGATAAGTGAACTGTAGATATAAATCCAGATGTTCTCCTGTTAACCGTTTTGGGGCCTAGTTCCTAGTCCTTTTGTGTATCCATATGCTCTTCCGCTACCCTCCACAAGATATGGGGTGCATAATAAACTACCCACTTCGGGGGCAAAATCTAAAAATCTAATCACTTCTAGTGTGTCCTCCAGAAAGCAAGGTTAGTCTTGTAATTGGATGCGTAAGTCCCAATTTGCCACTCTTGTTTAAGGAAGTGTTCCAGTCGAATATTTATTTTTCATTATTTATCGTCCGATTTCATTATTTTTTTTCTAGAATCATCGTACATGACTTATTGTTGGATGTAATGGAAATTGGATTTGGCAGCCAGCCAGTGTTTTGGTCAATGCCTATTGATTTAACAATGCTTAACCGATTTTACTTCAATAAGTAAATTATGCCTTGTCTTTTAGGCTTAAAAAATATTAACACTGATGCATTGCCTAAGGTGAATGAAGCCTTATAAGTTTACACTGTTTGGGTTCATATATGAAATTTTATCGAAATTGTTAAAAGCTTAGAATGGTTGGATACAGAGCAGTTACTTGAGACTGCCGCTCCTGATAGCCTTCAGTTTTCGGTGTTGCTTGGCTTCATTAAGAGAATACATAGGCAATTTTAAATTTCCTATTTCATTAAATACATTGGTTTCTATGTAATAACTGGAGAATTGGAAGTAGTTTGGTATTGCATTCAGGCAGTGTAAGTGCCAGTTTGTGGGC
>WNWK01003212.1:17500-32500 GCA_009830355.1 Cherax destructor | reverse complement strand
TATAATGCACCCACACCGTCGCCACCCTCAGTGATACATAAACTGACGTGCCCTCATATATTTTTGACAAATATCATAGTTCATAACCTGACGCAGAGGGTCGGAACCAATCTTAAAGTTTAAGAACACGCTGACATCCGCAAGGGTGACCAATAAACTAGTCTTACATTACTCCTGCCTTCAAAACTCTGGGACAATTCATGTTCCTTCATCACAAGAGATCATGCAAATACCTGAGATAATTCGTTCCGGGTGGTAAATGACCAGTTTGTGATTAATAGTGTTACTTTATTTATCTGAAGTTTATTTAAATGTTCTGTACCACCCTTTATATATATATATATATATATATATATATATATATATATATATATATATATATATATATATATATATATATACATACATACATACATACATTTAGTTTCTGATGACAATCTCGTTTTGAAAGCTCTAAAGTTACCTCTATCTAAACTCTAGCAGACTCCATTGCCACACATTTCCTAGAAAGAAAAGCACATTTCATGACTACACCCCCTAGCAGTGATATGCCTTTACACTTTCTGACCACACCCTTTAATAACATCCCCTTAAATAGTCGACACCCACTTACCCTCACAGACCTCTTCCCTTAATATATGCGTTCTGATTACGCTCCAGCTTGCCATACCTTCTGCCCACATCGGTTGCTCATATCTGCATACCAGCTGACCACACCACCTGAAACCAGCTGACCACACCACCTGAAACCAGCTGACCACACCACCTGAAACCAGCTGACTACACCTCGTAAGTAACAATAACATTACTTCACAAACACATCTCTCCTGGCATTGTCTCTCAGTCTTTCTTCCTATTTTTTCTTCTTCCTGTGTTCATCTTTTCTTGTTCTCTTCTGCTGTCTGCACCATTCTTCCGTTTTTTTACAGCCAGGCTGTATAGCTCTCACACAGCCAGGCTGTATAGCTCTCACACTGCCAGGCTGTATAGCTCTCACACTTCCAGGCTGTATAGCTCTCACACAGCCAGGCTGTATAGCTCTCACACAGCCAGGCTGTATAGCTCTCACAGCCAGGCTGTATAGCTCTCACACTGCCAGGCTGTATAGCTCTCACACTTCCAGGCTGTATAGCTCTCACACAGCCAGGCTGTATAGCTCTCACACAGCCAGGCTGTATAGCTCTCACACAGCCAGGCTGTATAGCTCTCACACAGCCAGGCTGTATAGCTCTCACACAGCCAGGCTGTATAGCTCTCACACAGCCAGGCTGTATAGCTCTCACACCTCCAGGCTGTATAGCTCTCACACAGCCAGGCTGTATAGCTCTCACACTTCCAGGCTGTATAGCTCTCACACTTCCAGGCTGTATAGCTCTCACACTTCCAGGCTGTATAGCTCTCACACTTCCAGGCTGTATAGCTCTCACTTCCAGACTGTATAGCTCACACACTTCCAGGCTGTATAGCTCTCACACTTCCAGGCTGTATAGCTCTCACTTCCAGACTGTATAGCTCTCACACTTCCAGGCTGTATAGCTCTCACTTCCAGACTGTATAGCTCTCACACTTCCAGACTGTATAGCTCTCACACTTCCAGACTGTATAGCTCTCACACTTCCAAGCTGTATAGCTCTCACACAGCCAGGCTGTATAGCTCTCACACTTCAAGGCTGTATAGCTCTCACACTTCCAAGCTGTATAGCTCTCACACAGCCAGGCTGTATAGCTCTCACACTTCCAGGCTGTATAGCTCTCACACTTCCAGACTGTATAGCTCTCACACTTCCAGACTGTATAGCTCTCGCATTTCCAGACTGTATAGCTCTCACACTTCCAGACTGTATAGCTCTCACACAGCCAGGCTGTATAGCTCTCACACAGCCAGGCTGTATAGCTCTCACACAGCCAGACTGTATAGCTCTCACACAGCCAGGCTGTATAGCTCTCACACAGCCAGGCTGTATAGCTCTCACACAGCCAGGCTGTATAGCTCTCACACAGCCAGGCTGTATAGCTCTCACACAGCCAGGCTGTATAGCTCACATAGCCAGGCTGTATAGCTCTCACATTTCCAGGCTGTATAGCTCTCGCACAGCCAGGCAGTATAGCTCTCACACAGCCAGGCTGTATAGCTCTCACACAGCCAGGCTGTATAGCTCTCACATAGCCAGGCTGTATAGCTCTCACACAGCCAGGCTGTATAGCTCTCACAAAGCCAGGCTGTATAGCTCTCACATAGCCAGGCTGTATAGCTCTCACATTTCCAGGCTGTATAGCTCTCGCACAGCCAGGCAGTATAGCTCTCACACAGCCAGGCTGTATAGCTCTCACACAGCCAGGCTGTATAGCTCTCACACAGCCAGGCTGTATAGCTCTCACACAGCCAGGCTGTATAGCTCTCACACAGCCAGGCTGTATAGCTCTCACATAGCCAGGCTGTATAGCTCTCACATTTCCAGGCTGTATAGCCCTCGCACAGCCAGGCAGTATAACTCACACAGCCAGGCTGTATAGCTCTCACACAGCCAGGCTGTATAGCTCTCACACAGCCAGGCTGTATAGCTCTCACACAGCCAGGCTGTATAGCTCTCACACAGCCAGGCTGTATAGCTCTCACACAGCCAGGCTGTATAGCTCTCACACAGCCAGGCTGTATAGCTCTCACACAGCCAGGCTGTATAGCTCTTACACGGCCAGGCTGTATAGCTCTCACACAGCCAGGCTGTATAGCTCTCACATTTCCAGGCTGTATAGCCCTCACACAGCCAGGCTATATAGCTCTCACACAGCCAGGCTGTATAGCTCTCACACAGCCAGGCTGTATAGCTCTCACACAGCCAGGCTGTATAACTCTCACACAGCCAGGCTGTATAACTCTCACACAGCCAATCTGTATAGCTCTCACACGGCCAGGCTGTATAGCTCTCACACGGCCAGGCTGCATAGCTCTCACAGAGTCATGGCCTGGTTCGATCCCCCGCGTATTCTTGTTTATTCACTGATAGTCGTTCTTACGACATACATTGTGTTTATAGACGACATGGCTTTGAGTGCTATAAGGATAGATTTACTGCTCAACCTTCTAGAGCTGTGGGTCACAGATTCTGGCAGATGACGGAAACATGAACAGACGTTCCGCTTCCGGATTCTTCTTGTTGAAAGCCTCGTAGCTCAGTGGTAAAGCGCTCGACCTGCTACACACAGCAGGACCACGGTTCAGTCCTCCTGCCATTCTTCTCTTTATTTATTATCTATCTTCATTATCTATCTATCTCTCTCTCTCTCTCTCTCTCTCTCTCTTATATATATATATATATATATATATATATATATATATATATATATATATATATATATATATATATATATATATATATATATATATATTTATACTATACGTATATAAAAAACGACTCGTCCATACGGCAGAGAAATTCACAGACCTTCTTAGGCAGGTGAATGGAGGTTCCACCAACTTAGAAGCCCGATTCACCATTAAAGCATGGCGCAATCTACTCCTGTTCGGCAATGTCTGCCCTGCAGTTCCTGAAAGACGAGGCAAACTGCTTACCACATCAGTCATCAGGGCAGTGCGCAACTACCCAATAACAGGTAATTGTGTCTCTCTGCCCCATCATCGCAGGAATCACAGAGGTAGACCCAAGAAAAATTCCACTGAAAACGAGAAAATTTGCGCACAGGTTAGCAAAAACATCGAAGGAGGTAATATAGTGGGAGCAATCAAAATAATTACAAGTGACGACACTGTAGCTCACAGAGATGAGGCCACAGCCCAAGCACTAAGACACAAGCACCCAACCAGGGACACCAGAGTCGTTAACAACAACCCTGAGGAAGGCCTCATCACTGGACAATTAATTTTGCCAGAATCGGAAGTCTATAAGGCGATAGTGTCATTTCCAGCAGGATCTGCAGGAGGTTACACTGGAATTCGACCACAACACCTCAAAGAGATGGTAAATCCAGTACTCGGCTCATCTGCATCAATTCTTCTCTCCGAGCTAACAACCTTCGTCAACAACTGTCTGGCTGGGCGGATTCCAGAAGAAATTAAACCTTTCGTTTTCGAAGCCTCATTATGCGCTTTGAAGAAGAAAGATGGAGGAATCAGACCCATTACTGTTGGTAACACTCTTCGCCGTCTCGTTGCAAAAGCAGCAGTAAGAAATATTCGCCTAGAAGCTGCCAGTTTACTCCAGCCACACCAACTGGGCTTTGGGGTCTCTCAAGGCAGTGAAGCCGCAGCTCATGCAGCAAGGGCCTATATCAGGGACTTACCAGAAGACAAGGCCGTAGTCTTACTTGACTTTAGAAATGCTTTTAATATGGTGAAAAGAGATGCGGTCTTGCCAGCCGTTCAGGATCGGTTCCCCAGTCTTTTTTCCTTCATTTCAGCTGGCTACAACAAACCTTCAATTCTTTGTTTGGCGAACATGAAATTCCCTCGTCAGAGGGTGTTCAGCAGGGTGACCCACTCACTCCACTTCTCTTCTGCTTGGCAGTTAGAGAACTAACTTCCAGCCTACGCATCTAGCTCAACATCTGGTACCTGGTTGATGGCACTCTGGCAGGTACTGAAGAGTCCCTGTTAGAGGACCTACAACTGGTTTAGACACAGGGAGAAGCCATGGGACTCATCCTCAATCCCTCCAAGTGTGAAATCATCACAACGAACCAGGAAATAATCAGAGCTGTGCAAACAGTCCTCCCTGAAGTCTCTACTACCACTCCATCCAAGAGTACCAACCCTCTTGGGAGCACCGCTGGGTCACCAGGCCATCGACACGGTCCTCAATGACAAACTGAATGACCTGAAGAGAATGGAGGAGAGAATAAGTGATCTTGATGCCCTGTATCTCCTCATACGGTATCTTACTCTGCCAAGACTCACTTCCTGAGGTGTGCACCCTCTTTTGACAACCCAACACTCCACGAATATAACTCACTCCTGAGATCAATCGGGTTAGAGCGTCATGTGGTTTTCGCTCACCATGAGGCGGGCCAAAACAACATGGGTTCGAATCCTTGGCTTGTCGTAGTGTTGTTATTAATGAATACCAATCGTTTGTGGGTACAGTAATATAGAATACTGCTTGTTGAGGCTAGTACACCAAACTGGCTGCTCTTCATACCAACTCTAAGGCTGAGGGACTGATTACCTCATCTTTTGTATATAGTTTTACTGTCTTCACTTTATGTCCAAGAATCTGTATTGATAAAGCCACTGAATGGCGAAACGTCTACAATATAGATACCCAGATGTTGCACATGTGTCTCAGTTTTCATCTTCAGAATGAAATTAGCTCAGAGGCACCCACACCACCGTATGTCCTCGGATCATGGTAAAACACCTAACTCTGCTGGGTGCGTGATTCTTGTAGGATTTGGTGGTCTTGTGGGTTAGAGCGTCATGTGGTTTTCGCTCACCATGAGGCGGGCCAAAACAACATGGGTTCGAATCATTCTTGGCTAGTCGCAGTGTTGTTATTGATCAATACCTCTCGTTCGTGGGTACAATAATACAATTAGCAAGAACTCATTAAAAATTAAGTCCTTTCTAAAATTTTCTCTTGTACATTTAAATACATATTTTTTTCATTTATGTTAATGTAAAAATTAATAATTTTGTACCAAAAGAACCTTAAAAACTTACCTAACCTTATTATAACAAGCGCAATTTAATTTAGCCTAATCCAATTAAATATATTTTAGATAAGTTTACAATAATTTAATAACAAACAAACACAATGAAATATAGTTTTTCGTTAAGTTCAGAATGATTTTTTGCGAAATTATTGCATACACAAGTTTTCGCTTGCCTTATTCGGCAAGAAGAACTGTCTCCCATGAAGTTACCCTGAAAAAAGAAAAGGCATTCACCGTCATTCCCTCAATAGGTATCTTGTCAAGAGTATGTAGAAATCAGTGTAATCCTCTAAACTGCAAGATTGTCACCTCTCCTTCAGAGTATAGGCACTGAACTTCCCACCTCCAGGACTCCAACTCCAACTAACTGGTTTACATGATTCCCTTCACAAATGTTACTTTGCACACAATCCAACAACACCACAAGCCTTAAAAACCACTTATCTCCACTCCGATCTGTCACGCTTACACAAGCCTGCTGGATGCTCAAGCCTCTAGCACTCAAAAACTCCTTCACCCTCTCTCTCTCTCTCTCCCCCCCCCTCTCTCTCTCTCTCTCTCTCTCTCTCTCTCTCTCTCTCTCTCTCTCTTTCTCTCTAGCCCTTATTAGGACGACCATTTTCCCGCCTTCCTTCCATTCTATATATATATTCTCCCTCTTTGTTATCCTATTCTGCCACTTGCAAGCTTAAATGTCCAAACCACCTCATCAACCCCTTCCCAGCCAGCCCTCTGAATTATGCATGTAGTAACCCCACGCTTCTTTCTATGCCTCAGATTAACTTTATAATATTCACACCACCTATTGCTGCCAATCGCTGAATGTCCACTGCCTGAAGTCTCCTCACTGCAACGTTGAAAACCCATGCCACACACTCATATAAAAGTGTTGGTACAGCAGTACTCCGGTATATTTTCCTTTTTGCCTCATATATAAATTTCTTTCTTTCCATACATTCCTCAACACTTTTTACTTTCGTTTATTGCTGCTCTCATCACCTTGCTCTTGTATATGTATACTTTTAATTTCTTTGTTTACACACTCTCCCAGATTCCTCCACCAACTTTTGCAACTTCTCTTCATAATCTTCCAAAATAACTGTCTACTCGGCAAAGATCTGTGATAAATCTCACGTCGTATCAGATGCGCCATCATTTGATTCCACACGTAGCTTTCGCTTCTTTTACTCTATAAACATGTTATATAGCCATGGTAACATCATTCATCCCTGTCTAGAAAATAGTCCATTTCACTCTTTCATCCTCTAACGTGAGCCTCATTCTTCTATTAATACTCTTACTGCTTCAGTAATGTACTACCTATTTCATACATTTGCAAATTATGCCACATTGCTTCCCTGTCCACTCATATTATTTGTCTTTTCTAGCTCACGTGATGAAATTATTTAATTTTTTTTTCTAAAGATGGGAATTTATTTAATAAAAAAAATCTGAAGACGGTATACAACCAGCACAGCCTTGGTCCTGGAACCACACACACACACACACACACACACACACACACACACACACACACACAGGAGCTGAGTCTCGACCCCTGCAACCACAATTAGGTGAGTACACAACACGCCCCGATGGCATGGTGGCTAGCGCTCTTGCTTCACGCACGGAGGGCCCGGGTTCAATTCCCGGCGGGGCCGAAACATTTCGAAGTGTTTCGTTACACATACATACAACAGGCCTAGTGTCTAATCGACATGTGCCTACTACAAAATGGTAACTAACTAACACACTCAGACTCAGATGAGTCAAAGGGATATTAGGAAGTATTTCTTCAGCCATAGAGTAGTCAAGTGGAATAGTCTAGCAAGTGATGTAGTGGAGGCAGGAACCATACATAGCTTTAAGAAGAGGTATGATAAAGCTTATGGAGCAGGGAGAGAGTGAATTAGTATCGACCAGTGAAGAGGCGGGGTCAGGAGCTATGACTCGACCCCTGCAACCACATATAGGTGAGTACACACACACACACACACACACAAACAACACGCCCCGATGGCATGGTGGCTAGCGATCTTGCTTCACGCACGGAGGGCCCGGGTTCAATTCCCGGCGGGGCTGAAACATTTCGAAGTGTTTCCTTACACACACAACAGGCCTAGTGTCTAATCGACATGTGCCTAAGACAAAATGGTAACTAACACACACACACACACACACACACACACACACACACACACACACACACACATATATATATATATATATATATATATATATATATATATATATATATATATATATATATATATATATATATACATACATACATACACAACAGGCCTAGTGTCTAATCGACATGTGCCTAGGACAAAATGGTAACTAACACACTCAGACTAAGATGAGTCAAAAGGATGTTAGGAAGTATTTCTTCAGCCATAGAGTAGTCAGTGGAGGCAGGAACCATACATAGCTTTAAGACCAGGTATGATAAAGCTCATGGAGCAGGGAGAGAGGGGACCCAGTAGCGATCAGTGAAGAGTCGGGGCCAAGAGCTGAGTATCGACCCCTGCAACCACAATTAGGTGAGTACACACACACACACACACACACACACACACACACACACTACAGCCCCCAGTGGCCTAGTGGGTAAAGCTCTTGCTTCACGCACGGAGGGGCCGGGTTCAATTCCCGGTGGGGCAGAAACATTTCGAAGTGTTTCCTTACATACACATACACACACACACACATATATACAACAGGCCTAGTGTCTAATTGACATGTGCCTAGGACAAAATGGTAACTAACACTCACACAACACGCCCCGATGGCATGGTGGCTAGCGCTCTTGTTTCACGCACGGAGGGCCCGGGTTCAATTCCCGGCGGGGCCGAAACATTTTGAAGTGTTTCCTTACACACACACACATATATACAACAGGCCTAGTGTCTAATCGACATGTGCCTAGGACAAAATGGTAACTAACACACACGCGCGCGCGCGCGCGGAGGAGCTAGGACTCGACCCCTGCAACAACAAATAAGTGAGTACACATACACACAAAATAAACACTACAGGCTCTGTCTATCGGCAAGTGCCTTTGACAAATAGTAAGTAACTAACACACACAGACAGGGGTCCCTCTGGGCTGTGCGGGTATATCCATTACATCTCGTGAGCGTTTTATCGTAGGCGTATCTTCTGTCTCCCGCAAAGTAATAGCCCATTCCAGGAGGTCTGAAGGAGGCGTGTTCGACCGGGCACGCTTCTTCGGCACGTATATTGGTATGCATAATGCCCCTATGTATTGCTCTTGTGGAGGGGGTCTTAGTCTGGTTCATACCCAACCTTCCTCTCCCTCTCTTTCCACCCGCTGTCCTCTACCCCCTCCCCCTGCCCCTTTACCCCCGTCTGGATAACATATTGCCACAACGATATTTCATCCCCTCCGGAGTAGGCAATAAAGGCAGCTACCCCTGGGAGAGGCCGACGCAGCGGGAATAGAAAACTTGATGGTGCACAGTATTGGCTATATTATTTCTGCAATCGCGAGCTGACCATGGATTTTATTCTGTCTTTGTCTTCCTCGTTTATTTCCTGAATTCACATCTCTTCTCGTTTATCCACTTATAATCTTTCTCACTGTGAATTGAGTTACTCCTGTTTCTGTTTATCAACATTCTCCCTCTTCCATTTCCTTATTCCCTCCCTCTTTGTGGTACCTCTTATAGGTGGTCCCTATACTAGTAGCCTTCACAACTCATCGTATGGGAGCCTTTTACTTTTTCTTAAAGAACAAGAGAAAAAGATAATCGGCTTGTGGAGAACCGAGGTGGAGGGGAGGGAAAGAGGAAGAAGTGGGAGGGAAAAGTGATTGAAACCAACTCATTAACAATTCTTTGAGACAAGATGGAGAGGTCGACGTGACAGTGAAAAGCCTTGGAATTTTTGTAAAAACCTCAGCTAACGTCCTTCTTGTGTAAATGGCGGGCAGGTCGCAGCTGAGGGCGCCCTCATTGGTTGAGGGTTCTGGCGGGAGGAGCGTTGATTGGCTGCAGTCTCACAACTTGTCGCTCTGCACCAGCGCGGGTGAAATATTGACATGATTTTGGCGGGTAATTTGGTTGTGGTGTGTGGTGTAACCCCCCTCCCCGCAGTGGGGGGTAGGATGTGTAATGAAAGAGGAACTCACCACACACACACACACATGGAGCAAGGAGAGAGAGAACCTAGTAGCGATCAGTGAAGAGGCGGGGCCAGGAGCTATGTCTCGGCCCCTGTAACCACATATAGGTGAGTACAAATAGGTGAGTACACACACACACCAGGAGCTATGAATCGACCCCTGCAACCACAAATAGGTGAGTACACACACACACACCTAGTAGCGACAGTGCCAGGAGCTGTGAATCGACCCCTGCAACCACTAGGTGAGTACACACACACACACACTTAGCAGATAGAAAGAACGTAGGGTTTAATCATCTCCACCATTGCCTTAACCATGATGAGGTATGACTTGACCTCCATTGTATCTAATTACCACCAGCTGTTTGATTGATAAATAAGACACATATGGAACAGCTGGGTATCTTTATTCCGGAATAAAGATACCAAACTGTTGCATATGTGTCTTACTTATCAACTTGTCGGTATTATTTACCATTTTCATATTTAGCAGTTTGATTGGCAACCTTGGCAGTTAAGTTGCTGGCGGTAGCCAGATCAATAGAGGGGAGGTCATGGCTCTTGGAGGTATGATCTTGCTTCTATTGACCTGAACAGATAACATGACACTGCATAATGATAATGTTTCTTTGTGAGGCTACCAACAACCTGACTGGTCACAGACCGGACTGTAATTAGCAGACGGAGGATCGAGGCTTCACCACTCCTTGCGTAGAATGAAATACACAATACTGGTTCTTTGTCTCTGTTAACACTGATTTTCTCTCATTTATTTCCACGTTGTTTGGTTATCAAGTTAGACGTGTATATAAAAGGTATCTTAACAGTCCCTTTACCCTTATGTGCGTCAGGTGGTAACGCCTTTGGCTTATAGCTGAAGAGCCCGGGCTCAAGCCATGGGCGAGTGGAAACGTTAGGCATATCTTTGCTTACACCTGTTGCCCCTGTTCACCTGGCACTAAGTATCTGGGTGTTAGCCAACTGCTGTGGTTCGCAACATGTGGAGGATTACTGACAATAACACACAACACAATAAGTGTCAGGGGCTCAAGACTGTTCAACTGCCTCCCAGCATACATAAGGCAGGATTACCAACAGACCCCTGGCTGTCTTCAAAAAGGCGCTGGACAGGCACCTAAAGTCAGTACCTGACCAGCCGGGCTGTGGTTCGTACGTCAGTTTGCGTGCGGCCAACAGTAACAGCCTGGTTGATCAGACCCTGATCTACCACGAGGCCTGGTCTCAGACCTGGCCGCGGAGGCGTTGTCCCCCGAAACCCTCTCCAGGTATACTCCAGGGACTATTGAAAATAAACCACAATCAATGGCTTTCTTGGGTTATCCTGGTTAACTAACCCTCAGAGTTAATAACTCAGTACAATCTTCTTACTCCTGTGTGTTGCAGTGCCGAAAAAACTATTTTCTTGATATTTCAATTTATATTATTAATGGTGGTCACAGAAGTACATCCTAACACTATTCCTCTCCCTCTCTTGCTGCTTTCACTAATCCCCTCTCCCATTCGAGCTCTCTCCAGAGGTCAGTCCGAATACCAGAAGTCCCAGCAAAATGTGAAAGATAATCAGACAAAGGCAGACGGTATCACAAAAAAATAGATGTACTAAAGAATAGAGTTGTAGATAAGCATTCAGATATTATAGCTATCACAGAGACTAAAACTTTCTGAATTAACCAATGCATTATTCCCAGAGAGGTATATCATAGTGAGAAGAGAGAGATCAGAGGAAGGAGGTGAGGAGGCACTGTTGGTAAAGAATTAGTTGAGTATTGAAATGGGTTACATATACACTGGTAATTTCAAAGACTATATGGTAGGAGAAATAATGACTTGGGGAGCCAAGGTAAAAAGTAGGAGTGGTTTATAATCACCCACCTACCAAACAAAAAATGACCGAGGCAGGAGTATGAGAACAACAGAGCCATAATTCAAATTCTAGACAAAAAAATGGCAGAGAGAGCAAGACCAAAACAAAGCTTCTGATTGTACAAGATTTCAATACAAAAAAAATTGACTGGGAGAACTGGGAGCCACATGGAGGGCCCGAAGCTTAGAAAGCAAAACTAATGGAGGCAACAATGGAAAATTTCATGACACAACATGTCAAAGAACCACAATTGTGTGAACCTATATCAGTGATCTACAACATGTCCCTGGAGAGGGGAAGCGTACCAAACAACTGGAAAACAGCAAACGTGATCCCAATATACACGCAGGGGAACAGACAAGAGGCACTGAATTATAGGTCAGTATCACTGACGTTCATGCTGTCCAGAGTATTGGAAAAGATGATCAGGAAAAGAGTGGTTGAACATCAAGAAAAGCAAGACTAATTATACAGGAAGCCAACATGGATATAGGAAAGGTAACCTACACAAATTAGAGCACGCGGAGATGCTAGGTGGAGTCCTAGAGTGGATCGAGTAATACGTAACGAATACACAACAGAGAATGATGGTAAGGGCAGATGTTTCAGAATAAGAAAGTGAAACATGTGTGGTTCCTTAAGGTCAGTTCTGTTATTCTTAAGATACGTAAATGACCTGCAAGAGAGAGTTGACTCATATATCTCATTGTTTGCTGCTGGCGTAAAGCTAATGAGAACAGGAACTGATGAGGATAGAGGCAGTTTGCAGGTAAACCCGGACAAACTTCAAGAATGGTCAAACAAGTGGTTGCTGGAGTTTAGCTATAGCAAGTGCAAGCTCATGAAAACTGGAGATGGAGAGAGGCGACCACAAAGGGAATGCGTCTTGAGACGCGAGAAACTACAGATATCTCTCAAGGATAAAGATCCTGGAGTGAACATCACACCCAATATATCACCAGAGGTGCACATAAATTGAATAGCATCTGTACCATATGTGATGAAAACTGATTTCAAAACTGCCTTTAGAAACTCCAATGAAGAGTTTTTAAGGACTCCTTACACGACATGTGTTAGGCCCATCATGGAGTACGTAGCAGCAGCATGGAGCCCTCACCTGATCAAGCATCTACAAAAACTAGAAAAGGCCCAAAGGTTTGCGATAAGACTCACGACTTACGCAACGGTCTGGAGTTTTGAGACTCTCTGACCACGAGTTCGAACCCCCACCCGTGGTATGGTTTGTTTGCGATAAGGGTAGTCCCAGAGCTCAGGGGATTGGGTTATGAATAGAAATAAAATGAGATGAACCTGACGACTTTAGAAGAAAGGAGGATTAGGGGAGACATGATTACGACACAGAAGATATTCAGAGGGTTTGACAGAGCAGATAGAGACAGACTTTTGAAATCAAAGGCATGGGGCGAGAGGTCATAGATGGAAACTGAAGACACAGATGAGCCACATGGATGCTAGGAAATACTTTTTTTCAGTGCCTGGGTGATAATAAATGGAATGAACTAATGTCGAAGTGGTATAGGAAATTCAATACACAGTTGCAAAAATTCACAAATAACCCACACTTATATAGGAAACTTTGGACAACTTTTTGGTTCGTCTCAACTGAGCAAGGAAAAAAACAGAATAGAAGAAAAGTGGGGAACTTGAAGAGGTAACAGTAGCAGCATCAGTAGCAATAGTATTATTACTACTAGTAGTAGTAGAGACGGAAGCAGTAGCAGCAGTAGTAGTAGTATTATTGCTAGTAGTAGTAGTAGTAGTGGCGGAAGTAGTAGCAGTAGTAATAATAATAATAATAATAGTCTAGTAACAAGGGTAAAATACATGTCCAGGGGATGGAGGGGCAGGTAACAGCAGGCTCTGACACACGTCAGTCACCATAGGACTTACTGATGAATAAGAAAAGATCAACACTGCAGTCACTCTCATGACCTGTGCTAGAAAAGACAGAAGAAACAGGTAAGGAGAAATTCAGAAGGCAGGAGAGGTGAAGCAAAAGAGAAGACAAGTCAAGACGATAGGCAAGGAGAAGACAAAGGTCAAACCCTTATACATAACATTCTTAACCAGAGTCTTAGTCTCTGTTTTGTATCAATAGTGCATGGCCAGATTCTAAAAATTTTAGGACACTCGTGACTTTACTTGATCTTTGTCTTCTCACATTTTCTCTTGATCTGTCTTTTGACTTGTAATTTTTATACACTCACTTGCCTCTTTCATCAGCTTCTGTTTTTCTTCTCCTCCTCCTTTTCTCTCTCGCTCCTCCCTCATTCCCTCTCTCTCTCTCCTCCCCATTTCCCTTCTCGTCCGGTTCACAGGGCTTCCCTGTGACACCACCCTGGGGGTTAAATTAGTGTCTATTCAGTCGTCATTTAGGCCTCCCCTAAGTTCCTAAAGTTCCCCATGGGATATCCATAAACGTTTTCTATGAGCGACTTGTGTTATTATTCCCTTTCTCCCCTCCCCCTCGTGTGTGTGTGTGTGTGTCTCTCTCTCTCTCTCTCTCTCTCTATCTCTATCTCTCTGTTGTGCATGATTAAGTCGAATGGGTAATAGATGAGCATGACGCAGTGATTGCTGATGACGTTAATAAGGCAAGAGCGATTGGTAGATATATCAGTACATTGTTCTCTTTTTTAATCACTAATTTCGGTATCGCAGAGTTACAGTTTATGTGTATTTATTTTATGAGGTTTTCTTCGTATTTCTTCAAAGAGAATATCTGTATGACCGTCACTGCCCTGGCAAGATAATATACATCAGTGTATGTGGGAATTGACTTTAATCTGTATTTTAGGGATTAAAGTATATTCTTGAGTGGTGGTGTGTAGATGGCATGCAACCTGCATGACCCTCTTGTAGCCCATAGTCTGTCAACCCAGTCAGCCAACTTCTCCATTGCATTAATTGATTGTAGTGTCAACAGTGTAATACTTGTATAGTATATATTGTTATAATTCAACTTTATAGGCAGGCTCCCTCTCCAAGTCTTAGTCACGTGACCCCCGTTTGAAGCTCATTGCTGGTGTTTCTAAGACAGGATGAATGAACTTGTGGTTATTTTTATCCTACTTTTCTGTCTCTTTTGATCCATGAGTTTGACAACAGATGGAGGGCGTGGCATGTTGTCATGACGCTTCGAAAATTTCGTGTATGGTCTGCAGTTGATACATTATTCAGACCTATTAAGTACTGTGCTGGTTGGACATAAGAGCAAAGATTATTAATTATTTTCTAACAAAATCGCAACATATGAACGATATAAACAAAACATA
>WNWK01003212.1:0-12500 GCA_009830355.1 Cherax destructor | reverse complement strand
TAGGTTTGTGACACAGGATTTCCGTCCCTGAAACCGTGGTGGCCGTCGTTGATAAGCTCATTCCTTTCTAGGTGCTCCACCACTCTTCTCCTGATAATCTTCTCCATGACCTTGTGTGTGTGTGTGTGTTTTGATGTATGTGTATGTATGTATCATACATACACATACATAAGTATTTAAAGTGTATGCGAAGAATTCACAATATAATACGAGATTGTAAATGTGAAAAATACGTAGTAGAAAATAACGTAAGGTGTATGTAACTCAGTGGATATGTGCTGAAAGTTTATTGTAATCCCTAGTTTATGTATTAAAGTGTTCTTAACTTTGGTGAACAGGTGATATTCAGTTTTAATTTACCTTTATTCAGTCAGTAGGCTTTGAACCCAATTAGCCAACCAATCTGACCGCATCCATATGATAACACTCGTATCTTACAGGATTTATGAAGTATGATCAATAAAAAGCACGTTTTATAGGCTGTTAAGATTGTCCCCAAATTTAAATGTACGTATAACAAAAAGTCAGTAGTGACAAAGGCTTGTGTAATTTCATTATAGATTAGTTAGTCATATTCTTCATTGAGTAAGTTAACATTTTCTATGGTTCCGAAATATTGCTTCAAAGAAAACTGCAATATTTGGTAAACTTCTTTATCTATCATTTGTTTTAACTTTTGATTAATTTGAATATTTTTATTCAGTTTGATGCTAATACTAGACATAGGTTTGCATATAAATTATTTTTATTCTTCTGTTTAAACATTTTCGACCACACATGAAAAAAAAAAAAAAATGATGTTTTAATCCATGATAATTCAACAGAGGTGAATCTTTGCCTGCAGCAGTGTAAGTTTATTCAGGTATAGGTATACATAAATACAGTTACATAAATAATCATATATAGCACAAATGGAGATTACCTAGCATAACCCAAAAAGTCAAAGTGACTAATTTCCATTGGGGTCCTTGTAATATCTCATTTAAACCTTAAAAGTTAAAAACAGCAAAGTATCTCAACTTTTGAAAAGCAGTTACAATAAAAGGAGATATGCTAGGAATAAGGTAAACTAGTTATTTTTTATTAACATTAAAGAGAGGATCAGCTCACAGTAATAGGTACATGTATGTTAGCTATACATGTCCCTTTTCTGACTTTACATTATTACGTAGTAAATAAAGTAAGTTTATTGAGGCACAGGTACACATAAATACAATTATCATACATAGTGTAAATTACCTAGGATAATAACCCAAAAAGTTAGACAAACGTCTTCTCAATAAATGCCAATAAATTACCAATAGACCCGTGGCTGTCTTCAAGAAGGCGCTGGACACGTACCTAAAGTCAGTACCTGACCAGCTGGTCTGTTTTCGTACGTCGGTTTACGTGCGGCCAACAGTAACAGCCTGGTTGATCAAGCCCAGACCCCCTACGAAGCCTGGTCACACACCGGCCGCAGGGACGTTGACCCCCCTGAAACCTCTCTAGGTATAAAATGCATATTGTTGTTTAGTCACATCAAGGATCTGACCCACGGCAGCAGATTTTATTTTGCTTTTCCCACTGTCAACCCGGAGAGTTGATAACCCAGTATAATCATATACAGCCACGGTTATCAGACCCCTTATTTCCCCGGTTCCTTATAATTCTTTCCACCAGCGAGGAGGCGGGGCCAAGAGCTGTGAATCGACCCCTGCAGTCACATATAGGTGAGTACCTAGGGGGAGACCAGACGGTATTTTATACCATTATAGCAGTATAATGCTATCCTTTGTTGACCACGTTTCGCCCACACAGTGGGCTCTATCAAGTCACAAACAGATCTACCTGGATAAAGAGCAAATATTCCAAATATTCTTCCTTGAAGCCTTTTTATCCACATCTCCGAGGCTATGGGTCCTACAATTAGTACCAGAGGTGGACCTATTAATATATATATATATATATATATATATATATATATATATATATATATATATATATATATATATATATATATATATGCAAGAAAACCACTATGAAAAAATAGAGGAATTCCAAGCGCTTTCGTGACTACTCACATTATCAAGGAACTATAAAAGGAACCAAGACAAGAGGACTTATATAAGGGGCAAGACTACACCTCACAGTCACATCCACTAACAAAGACTACACCTCACAGTAGCGTAACATCTCACGACTCTGTGAAGAGGAAAACAAGATAGAGAAAATATCAAGATAGAGTTAAAGTGTCGGTTTTTTCTTCATTGTTTTGAGAGCTTTACGTATTTGTAGTCCAGAGTTCATAGATGAAGAAATCTCTAAAATTTATGAAATAGCTAATGATTGATATGCCTTCCTTTCTTAAGAATTTTAATATCAAAGTTGTATTTAAAAATCTTGATACAGTAAAAGACTTTTGATAAAAAATTCCCCCCAAAATGCTGACGGATGTGTCTATAAGATTCCCTGTAAAATATGCGATAAAGTTTATTATGGTCAGACTGGTAAAAGTCTTGAACTAAGATTAAAACAACATAAATATAGCATTAGAACTGGACAAGATTCTAATGCTCTATTTATTCATGTGAGAGATTTTAACCATCCAATTGATTTTCAAAATGCTGAGAAGGTTGTATCAAACAAGGGCAGAAGAAAGGAATTTATAGGCGTATCAAAAGAGGTGAGGGTCATCTTATGAGTCAGTATATTGACATTAAGAGGGACGTTAAAAAGGGGATAAGAAAAGCTAAACGGGACTACGAAATTAAAATTGCTAGGGATTCGAAAACTAACCCAAAAAGTTTTTTCCAGGTGTATAGAACAAAAGTTAGAGATAAGATAGGTCCCCTTAAAAATAATTATGGGTATCTTACTGACAAAGAGAATGAAATGTGCTCTATTTTTAATAATTATTTTCTCTCGTTTTCACTCAGGAAGACACTAATAATATCCCAAGAATTAGGCATTTTAGTGGGCCTGAAGAAGATAAATTATGTAGTATCTAGTCACTAGCGAAAGGTTATCAAAGAGATAGACCGTTTGAAGCAAAATAAATCGCCAGGCCCTGATGAGCTTTTTCAAGGGTTCTTAAGAATGCAAATAGAACTCTGTGAACCCTTAACTAACATTTTTAACCTATCTCTTCAAACAGGTGTAGTGCCGGATACCTGGAAGATAGCTAATGTAATTCCTATTTTTAAAGCAGGGGACAAGTCGTTACCATCAAATTACCGCCCAATAAGTCTAACATCAATTGTAGGCAAATTACTTTGAGCGATTATAGCTGATAACATAAGAAGCCATCTCGATAGGCATAATTTGATTAATGATACTCAGCATGGATTCACCAGGGGAATTCCTGCCTAACTAATTTATTAACTTTTTCAGTAAGGCTCTTGAGGCAGTTGATAATGATAAAGAATTCGATATTGTTTATTTGGATTTTAGTAAGGCTTTGATAGAGTACCACATAGAGACTGTTAAAGAAAGTGGCTGCTCATGGCATTGGGGGAAAAGTGTTGTCATGGATCAGTCATGGCTCACCAATAGGAAGCAGAGGGTGCGATAAATGGGGTTAAATCGGAGTGGGGATCTGTAACAAGTGGCGTTCCTCAGGGATCGGTTTTGGGCCCGTTGTTGTTTATAATATATATAAATGACCTGACGAGGGAATTTCTAGTGATATGAGCAAATTCGCTGATGACACGAAGATAGGTAGGATAATCGATTCAGACGTAGATGTCAGTGAACTACAGGGGGATTTAGACAAACTCAATTCCTGGTCAGAAAATGGCAGATGCAGTTCAATGTAGATAAATGCAAAGTTCTAAAGCTCGGGAGTGTCCATAACCAGCACTTATAAGTTAAATAACGTAGAACTTAGCCATACAGATTGCGAGAAGGACTTGGGGGTGATGGTAAGCAGCACCTTAAACCAAGACAGCAATGCCTAAGCTACGTAATAAGGCAAATAGATTACTGGGATTTATATCAAGAAGTGTTAGCAACAGAAGTCCAGAGGTTATATTACTGCTTTATATATCATTAGTAAGGCCTCACCTAGATTACGCAGCTCAGTTCTGGTCTCCATATTACAGAATGGACATAAATTCGTTAGAAAACATTCAGCGTAGAATGACTAAATTAATACATAGCATTAGAAATCTTCCTTACGAAGAAAGATTGAAGACATAAGAACACTAAGAACATAAGAAAGGAGGAACACTGCAGCAGGCCTGTTGGCCCATACTAGGCAGGTCCTTCACATTCCATCCCACCAACAGAACACTTGTTCAACTCCAACTTTCAATGCTACCCAAGAAATAAGATTTGATAATTTTATTTACTCATGCAATTCCCACTCAAATCCAACCCTCTCACTCATGAATTTATCCAACCTAAATTTAAAACTACCCAAGGTCCTAGCTTCAATAACCCTACTAGGCAGACTGTTCCACTCATCAACTACCCTATTTCCAAACCAATACTTTCCTATATCCTTTCTAAATCTAAACTTATCTAACTTGAATCTCATTATTGCTGGGTTCTCTCTTGGAGAGATACCTCAAGACCTATTTATATCCCCTTGTTAATACTCATTTTCCACTTGTATACCTCGATCATGTCTCCCTCATTCTACGTCTTACAAGTGAATGTAATTTAAGGGTCTTCAATCTTTCTTCGTAAGTAAGATTTCTAATGCTATGTATAATTTAGTCATTCTAAGCTGAATGTTTTCTAACAAATTTATGTCCATTCTGTAATATGGAGACCAGAACTGAGCTGCGTAATCTAGGTGAGGCCTTACTAATGATGTATAAAGCTGTAATATAACCTCTGGACTTCTGTTGCTAACACTTCTTGATATAAATCCCAGTAATCTATTTGCCTTATTACGTACGCTTAGGCATTGCTGTCTTGGTTTAAGGTTGCTGCTTACCATCACCCCCAAGTCCTTCTCCAATCTGTATGGCTAATGTTCTACGTTATTTAACTTATAAGTGCTTGGGTTATGGACACTCCTGAGCTTTAGAACTTTGCATTTATCTACATTGAACTGCATCTGCCATTTTCTGACCAGGAATTGAGTTTGTCTAAATCCTCCTGTAGTTCACTGACATCTACGTCTGAATCGATTATCCTACCTATCTTCGTGTCATCAGCGAATTTGCTCATATCACTAGAAATTCCCTCGTCAAGGTCATTTATATATATTATAAACAACAACGGGCCCAAAACCGATCCCTGTGGAACGCCACTTGTTACAGATCCCCACTCAGATTTAACCCATTAATGCACACCCTCTGCTTCCTTTGGTGAGCCATGACTCGATCCATGAAAACACTTTTCCCCAATGCCATGAGCAGCCACTTTCTTTAACAGTCTCTGATGTGGTACTCTATCAAAGCCTTACTAAAATCCAAATAAACAATATCGAATTCTTTATCATGATCAACTGCCTCAAAAGCCTTACTGAAAAAGTTAATAAATTAGTTAGGCAGAACGGCCCTGGTGAATCCATGTTGAGTATCATTAATCAAATTATGCCTATCGAGATGGCTTCTTATGTTATCAGCTATAATCGACTCTAATAATTTGCCTACAATTGATGTTAGACTTATTGGAGGTAATTTGATGGTAACGACTTGTCCCTGCTTTAAAAATAGGAATTACATTAGCCATCTTCCACGTATCAGACACTACACCTGTTTGAAGAGATAGGTTAAAATGTTAGTTAAGGGTTCACAGAGTTCAATTTTGCATTCTTAAGAACCCTTGAAAAAGCTCATCAGGGCCTGGCGATTTATTTTGCTTCAAACGGTCTATCTGTTTGATAACCATTTCGCTAGTGACTGTGATACTACATAATTTATCTTCTTCAGGCCTACTAAAAAAACCTAATTCTTGGATATTATTAGTGTCTTCCTGAGTGAAACCGAGAGAAAATAATTAAAAATAGAGCACATTTCCCTTATCTTTGTCAGTAAGATACCCATAATTATTTTTTAAGGGGGCCTATCTTATCTCTAACTTTTGTTCTATACACCTGGAAAAACTTTTTGGGTTAGTTTTCGAATCCCTAGCAACTTTAATTTCGTGAACCCGCTTAGCTTTTCTTATCCCCTTTTAACGTCCCCCTTAATGTCAATATACTGATTCATAAGATGACCCCCACCTCTTTGATACCCATAAATTCCTTTCTTCTGCCCTAAAAGATATTTGAGCCTATTATTCATCCATTTTGGGTCATTTTCTATTCGATCTAATTTCTTTATATGGGATAAATGTTCTTTGGGCAGCATATAGTGTTCAGAAAACTGTCATATTGATAGCTCTCTTCATTACCCCAGTCCACAGATGATAAGTGTTCTCTAAGTCCATTGTAATCTGCTAAGCGAAAATCTGGACCGTTACTGAGTTATTACTACTATGAAACTTCCATTCAATGCCAAAGGTAATTGATTTGTGGTCGCTTGCGCCGAGTTCCTCTGTAATTTCTAATTATTAACAAGGGTTTCCTTGTTTGCCAGAACTAAGTCAAGCAGATTATTTCCCTTGTAGGTTCTGTCACAACTGCTTCAAAAACAATCTTGAATCACTTCTAAGAAATCGTTAGATTCTAAATTCCCAGTCAAAAATTCCAATCAATTTGACTAAAGTTGAAGTCACCAGAATAACTACGTTATCGTGCATTGTGGCCTTAACAATTTCTCCCATAGTAGTCTCCCTTGGTCCCTATCTAAGTTTGGGGACGGTATATCACACCTAAAATCAATTTTTCATGCCCTCTGAAAATTCTATCCAGACAGACTCTGTATGTGTTATTTCAGACTTTATTCCCTTTTTATGCAACAGTTCAAGCGATCTCGGACATACAATGCCACTCCACCCCCTTCCCGAAACTTCTGTCTACTGGAAACAATTTAAAACCCTGTATATGACATTCAGCAGGCATGTCCCTATTTTTCGTATTGAACCACGCCTCAGTTATGGCAAATACATCAATGTTACCTGCACTTGAAACCAATCTCAAATCGTCCATCTTATTCCTAGACTAGACTATTTGTATAAACATTTTAAAGACCCCCCTTTTCTCTTTCCCCTTTCCCCGCTCCATTCTGTTTTTCCACTATACATATTATGCCTTGTTATTGTTAAGAATTTTTATATCGCCGATTTATTTTTCCCACATTCAGTATTTTCCATTTCTAAACCCATACCTCTAACTAATCTTATTTTTAAAGTCCTAACAACACCTCAACTGAGCTAGCAAGAAAATCCAAACCTGCCCTGGATAAGTGAACCCCATCCCTGGCATACATGTCATTTCGGCCATAGAAGTGGTCCCGTTGAAAATGAATGGTACTGCTTTATCCTTACAGTGTTTGTCCACCCAAAACAAGACCCAATTGCCCTGGACAGCCATTCATCTCCAACCCCTCCCTTGGAAAATACCACATAGGGAAGGGTTCCCCCCCCTTCTTCCTAATTATGTCTTTTGGGGCTGACCATACCTGAAATGGGTCCTCACCCCCTGTCTGCCAACACGTTGCCTCCACCTGGGGGACAGAAATAGGATTGCCCCCATTACCTCTAAAGATGTCATCGGACCAACAATATCCTCCATCCCAGCCCCAGGAAAGAAAAAACCTCTGTCTCCTACTTCTATTTTTCAAGCCCCTTTAAAAATTACATTCATTGTAAGACGTGGAATGAGGGAGACATGATCGAGGAAACAAGGGGAAAAAGGGGTATTAAAAAGGGGATATAAATAAGGTCTTGAGGGTATCTCTCCAAGAGAAACCCGCAATAATGGATTCAAGTTAGATAAGTTTGATTTAGAAAGGAATAGGAAAGTATTGGTTTGGAAATAGGGTAGTTGATGAGGGAACATTTTTAGTGGGGTTTAAATTAAAAAACCCGGGTTTTAAATTTGGGGTTGGAAAAATTTGAGGAAGGTTGGATTTGAGGGGAATTAATGAGTAAATAAATTATCAAAGTTATTTCTTGGGTAATTGAAAATTAGGTTGAACAAATATTCTGTTAGGGGGATGGAATGAAAACCTGCCTAAATTTCCAAAGGGTTTGCTGCAGTGTTCCTCCTTTTTTTAATTTCTTATGTTCTTAGAATCATGTTTCATTAAAAACAGTTTTGAAAATAATATGAATATTTCTTTTGGGTTTTTAAAATTGGATTCTTTTTAATTTAAAAAATTTTGGGGAAAAATTTTAAAGATAAATTGGACTAATCTTAACTTTAAAAAGTTTCAGGTCCTCTTGTTTTCCTCTTCCCGAGTCGTGAGATTTTCGCTACTTTAGGTGTAGTCTTTGTTAGTGTGATGTGACTGTGAGGTGTAGTCTTGCCCCTTATATAAGTCCTCTTGGGTTTTTGGGTTTCCCTTTTTTAGTTCCTTGATAATGTGAGTAGTCACGAAAGGCTTGGGAAATTTCATTTTTTCATAGTGGTTTTTTTGCATATTTTGGGTATCACCTGGGTTATTTTTGATTTTTTGTATATATATATATATATATAGGGGGAAAATTTAGATATATGTGCAACATCTGGGTATCTTTATTGTAGACGTTTCACCCTCCAGTGGCTTTATCAATAAAACTTCATAATTTTTATATAGTTTTACTGTCTTTAAAATTTTGTCCTAGAAACCTGGTTTTGGAATTTGCAATACGCCTGCAACACACCAAATGGAATGGGATAAATACACAAACCTGTCTAGGAGGACGCTGCAACCTCCCTCTCTCTCTCTCTCTCTCTCTTCTCTCTCTCTCTCTCTCTCTCTCTCTCTCTCTCTTCCCTTTACATACAGGAAATTTTTTTTGCAGAAATTATTACTATCATAGAGAAGGGCCGGGTTTTGTAGGTCCAGGGGGGTGTGTTTCCCGGAAGGATTTTAACAGTTATCATAACAGTTAACTGTATTATTTCTTCTGACCCATTTTATATTTTATTCAGGGTTTTTTTCAACCCTTTTCCACCTTTTTGAGGTTTTTTTGAAAAAAAAAAACGTAAAATAAACCATAATATTATTTTATTAAATTAAAAATATCCTTATTTATTTTAAAAAAGATTTAAAGTGGAAATTAATTATCCCCAAAAATGTTAATTTGAATTTTTTAAACATTAAAAGTTTGATTTTGGTGAATTTTAAATAACTGCTGAAAAATAATGGGAAGTTTTATCTCGGTATTAGATTTAGGCAATGACCCCCCACTTGTTACCAGGCCCGGTTTGGGGGGGCCCCCTGAGGATGGAGTCACCAGTTTTTTTCCCGGGGAATAACATATAAGAACATATTATTAACCACGAACAAGGGTATTGATCAACAACACTAGACTGACAAGATAACCCCAAGTTTTGGCCGCCCATGGGAGGGGGAAAAACCACATGACGCTCTAACCAAACCCACCAAACTTGCAAGAATCAAAAAACGAGCAGTTTTTGGTTTTTTTACCGATCCGAGGACATACGGTGGTGTGGGTGCCTCAACCCAATTTCATTCTACCTTTAAACCTCAAAATAAAGGCCAAACCCTAATTTGACCTTTCTTTTTCATCTGACCCCGTGACCTTTGTTTGTAAACCTGCAGGGATAAGCCCAAAAGAAACGTCTTTAAACACAGTATCCTAAGTTGCAAGTGCCTTCACAAGAAATCATTCAATGGGACAACGTTTCCCCGTGTTGGGGTTGTTTGCTGCTTGAAACAGTTGTCTGTTGGAGGTGATATACTTACCGAGCGCTGATCTTACTTTCACACTGGGGAGGCTGATCTATTACACTCGAGCGCTGATACTACCACCTCAGGCTATACTTATTTTTCCCCTGAGCCCCGATCCACTCGAGCGCTGATATTTTTACTTACACCGAGCGCTGATCCCCCGAGCGCGATACATTTACACTGAGCGCCCTGACGCTGTGTACTGCTGGAAGACAGGGCCATCGTGCCTGAGAAGAATTTAAGCGCTCTGCACGTCTGTTGACGGGTTTCGGGTCATCGTCTTGTCATCGCAGAGCGAAACGTTTAGTTTTGGGTCGAGCCTTTATTGATCCAGGGCGCGAGTCGGGTGCCGCAGCACTAGCCGCGCCACTGTGGCCCCGTATGTGAACCAGATTCCGCAGCCCCGAAGATGGACAGAGGTGTCGAGGTCATCAGAGACGACCCCCGGCCAGAAAGATATGCAGTATAAGAAGATATGCTAAAAAGGGGATATTATCCTTTGGAGCCCATGATCCCCCAACGTGTGACAGTAGGCGGGATCCCACCCTCACAGGGACAGGGGAACCTATCCTCACTTTGGGTTTCCCTTTTTAAGATCCCTCTATTATGTGGCAGGGCCGAAAAAGAGAAGCACCTCAAAATCTGGGTTAAAATTTGATTTCGTAAAGTTTTTTTTTTTTGGGAAATGTGAGATGGGCCTTTTATCTAAAATTAGGTCGAGCCCAAAAAGGTAATTTGAGTTTAAATTTCCCAATGCTACACCATCCCGAGTTTATACCTTTTCCGGAGAGGGTTTCAGGGGTCAACCCCCCCCGGGCCCCGGGTCTGTAATAAATCATTGAGAAAAAGGCAGGACTGATATTCACATTAATGAACTTTAAATTTTCTCTTCATCAGATCAAATATGATTCTCTTTTCCCCGGGGGCTAATGACCCATACGGATTTAGCATTTTCCCATGACTATAAAAAAAATAACTATTTTGTATGCAAAAATTTTTTTTCTAAATTTTTTAACCCATAGGTAAGATGTCAAAATTATGTAAGAACTAACATATTTTTTTGTTCATAGGGAATGGAAAGAGGTTTAATACGAGGTGGGAGGGGCATCCATTTCCTTGGGTCAAGAACCCTTCAGTATCAAGGGACGAATAAAAATATCACTCAACCTCCCAAACTAATGATTTATTGTGTTTCATTAATCTAAAATCCAGACTTATTTCCCCCCATCAGTTAACTATTCACTATATGTCAATCATCAAGAGGGGTTTCCCTCTTCAGAATATTTTACAATCGTTTCTTAGATTCTGAAACCACTGGGACCAATGTTGGTCAACTTAGGAAAATTTGGTGTCCTCTAAACCTTATAATTCACTCCACCATTGAGCTGTATGCCCCAGATGGGTTTTGCCCCTTTTTTTCAAAATAAAAATAAAATAATAATAATAATAATAATAATAATAATAATAAAAGCCCTTTTCCACCTCCCCCCAAAATTGATCAAAATGTTTGTGGATCTTATAAAAATAATCCAACAGTTTTTGGGAATTTCTTAATCCCAAATATTCACTCTTGTTTAAGATAACAAAAACAAAGATTTAGAAATATAACATCTGAAATTTTTTATGTAACTTTAAAACCAGTGGTTTATCAATCAAAGGCATAATTTTCCCTGTCCTTGTATTTTTTGATAAAACCACTGGGGGGCAACGTCTAAAATAAAAAAACCAGATGTTGCAATGTATCTAATTTTTTATTTTGTCGGCATTCTTTACTATTTTATAGACAAAGACAAAAAAAGGGGGGTAGGGACAGGGAAACTTTCTACACCTCATGGAAAGGTTAGGGGTGTTAGTTCCACTAGATGCAAATATATAATATTTATACGTTAATATTTTTAAAAGGTCGCAAAATTTCGAAACACCTTGACATGTACCTTTAAATTTTTTTTCTTTATAACTAAGCTGGGATGAGTAATCTCAAAGAGATTGGTGTTGAGTGGCTGAACCGGTGTTTGTAAAAACATAGTTTAGTTTTTATTTTTTTGGATTTTAAATTTTTTAAATTTTTCTTTTTTTTGAAGACTTTAACATGGAAAAACAACAGTCTTGCATCCAACAATAGATGTTATCTTCCCCCCCGGGCTGTTGATGGGTCCTTAGGCGCTGTTTCTGTCTTCTCGCTTGTCTATCGCTTCCTTCATGTAAAAAAAAAAACACGATTGACGAAAAAACACACAAAAAAAATTTAAAAGATATCACTAATTGCCTTTGTTTTGGCTACTAATTTTACTAAAGTTTCATCGACGTCTGTCACCATTATCCTTCAATATTGCCAGTGCCAAAAACATTGCCTGCCCTCAGTTACATAACACGTCAAAAAGGGAAACTTCACCCCCCAATGCAGATGGGGGAGTGTATCTTTGGGTTGTAGTCTAGAGATGTATCGGATGAAAAATTAGAATCCGTGGGTGGGGGTTTTATGAGGGTGTCTTATTATTTTTGGGGTGCGGAAGTAAGAAAATTTTGAGGATGTTCCCGGGGTGCTGATGGGGTGTAAGAAATTGTGAGGGTGTTAATGTGATGGGATGTAAAAATTGTGCGGATGTTCCCGGGTTCGGGTGCGGAAAATATGGGGTATCTGTTTACAGAAAAAGCGGTGGGGTGCAGATATCCATACATCATTAGTTCACACCGTAAAGTGTGTTTACTTTAACCCGTTTTGTTAATTAGAGTATTCTTTTAATGGGGTTTCAGATGAATGGGGAATATTCCTCGTGTAGT